>VMDO01018128.1:0-42997 GCA_007922755.1 Pedetes capensis
CTCTGCCTCCATAAGGCCTCCTGGACACTAATTGGCCTTCCTCAGCGTTGGGCAGCCCAGGTGTTCAACATGGCGGCCGGCCTTCCCCAGAGGGCATGCGGGAGGCAGCAGGTGAACCCGCTGTCTCAAGGTGGAGCACCGTCCCTCTCGAGCCTCACTGGCCAGATCCCCACACGTCACCCAGAGCCTCCAGGTCCCGGGAGTGTCGAGGGGGTCATTGCCCTGCCATCTGCAGAGGCTTCCTGGGGAGACTGGCGCCGGAGCCGAGTCAGGAATCCAGCCCGAACCATCTCCTGGCACTGACTGACAGCTGGCGACATGGGAGCACGCACTCATGGCGGAAATAAATTCTTCCTTCTTATTGGTATATCCATTGCAAATAGTTTGATATTCAGCCTTGTCACACCAAGTAAACTTCCGAAGTGTGTTCAAGAGCTGCCACGGCCCATTATGCAGAGTGACACAAGCCATATGACATGTTATTAAGCCCACAAGTCTTAGAACTCGGCAGAAATTTCATAATAACAGCCTTCATAAATTGTATCAGCTCCAGGGCCCAGGCCTGAGATTGAGGCCAAGTACTGACAGGTGTTTTGCTTCTGAGCGGAGCGGAGTGTTCATCTTAGAATTCCCTCGGCTGTGCGGTATTGGCACTACAGGGCTCCTGGGAATGGTGGCATTTGATCCAGCCTACTAGAGGTGGGAAGGCCCCATTGTTCGATGTACCCTGGTGTGGACAGTCGCAGTCTGGGGTCAGCCTCCGATGGAGAGCAGGTGGCAGTGGGCGTCATCCATGTCATCCCTTCCAACCACAGTGAGCAGGGAAGAGAGGAGGAGCAGGCGGTGTGCAGAGGAAGGCTGCAAGGCCGGAAGCCACTTCTCAGGTCCTCTGCTTTCCTGGGAGGTTGTTAATGTCCTGCCCACTGTCCACGTTCTCCCATATGACAGTCACCCGACGTCTTATGAGGACGGAGGAGCCGCAGGCTTGCAAAGGCACCAGTCCCTACCTGGAGTCCTCCCACCGCTGCCATGACGGACTGGAGCCCAAGCTCCGCAGGCTCCAGAGGAGCTGAGCACTGCCCCGCCTCCCTGTGGCCTGACGGAGCACTCCTACTTGCCCAGGTGCAGTTTCTGTCACGTCTCTCTGCAGGTGACTCGCTTCTGCCAAAGTCCCTCACCCAGATCCTGCCACCCAGCTCACCACCTTCTCTTGTCATCTGTGAGACTCGAGGTGGACTCCATGACTGGGTGTGGCCATCTGACCCTGGGGTTGAACCCCACCCTGATGGCCAAATTCAAGTTCACTCAATCCATTCCCTTTCAGGTAGGCCACTGCCCTACCACTTAGGGGTGCCTGAGCCAGCGTGCACTGTCCCGTGTCCTCAGTCACTCTGTGATACGTTCTTAGGGACCGGGGACATGTGCTCAGTCCCCTCTCTGCCCTTGCAGCGTGTGCACTGTGGAGGAGCCAGGGAAGTGTCTAGGCAGTAGGTAGAACTTGAATGGCTTCTGTGTGGTAGCAGTTAGGTGTTTGGAATCTTAGCCAGGTGTGTCACTTCCATCCAGCTGTGTTCCACCAATGCTCTGTAGTCAGCACCCGGGAGCCTCTCAGAGATTCAGTGGAGGCCAGGGCTCTGAAGGTGAAGCTGGGCAGCAGGTCCTGGCTGGGATGAGGGCAGAAAGCCAAATCAAAACGCTAATCCCTTTCAGGGCTCCTGGGTAGAGTCGGCTCCCAGCTCTGCCTGCCGCTATTCGTCTGCCACTTGCTCCTGTCCTAGGCCCCCATCAGTCCATGGAAATAGCCACTGTTAAGATCCCCAAGATGGTGGCATTTCTCAGGAGTTTTCTTCATTGTTCCTTTCCTCCTCCTCCCAGCAGCTGTCCCCACTGTTGAGAACGATCTCGGGGGACTCTCCCTGGGGTTCGGTAGCTCGCCCACTCTCCCCACCAACAGACTCTCTCTCCTCCATCAGGCCACTGAGTCTCAAAGGACAGCTCCTTCTGCACATTCGTGTCTGGTCCCTAGGAACTCCCATCTGTGTCCATGAAGTCAGTTGTTGCCTACATTGGAATCCTAAATTTCCATCTCATCCCAGGCTTCTCTGTGCTCCAAACCCATATGCACCGAGCAACTTACTGGGCACCTCACTTGGGCATGGCATAGATATTCAAACTCAGCATGCCTAAAAATCAGCTCAAGGCCTTCTCCTCCAGCCCAGGTCCAGGAACATCTCCACCAGCCAATCAGTTGGACAGACCAGAACTCTAGAATCCATCACAAACTCCCCTCCCTCCTCTATCCACAGACCAAGGTGACCTGCACTGTGCCCTGGAGTCTTTCCCTCCCAAGGCTCTCCCAGCTCTTGGTCATTGCTGGGCTTACCCATGCTGTCATTGCAGCTTGCTGCTGTGACTGCTCTGTCTTCCTTCCAGTCTCTATGTGTCTACTCTTTCCCCTCTCACCCAACAGAGAGACCCCGTAAAATGTCAGAACTGACTGTGTTGCCTCCCTGCTTAGAATTCTTTGTGTGGAATGAGGATTAAAATGATCTCCCATCATGCTTAGCATAATGACCACCATTCTTTACGTGGCTGTAAGACCCTACTTGGACTCTGCTATTCCCACACAACTTCCTGCGGCCATTGGTCCCTTGGCACAGTGGCACAGTGGCACAGTGACACAGTCTCATGGCATGAAGGACACAGCCCTTGGCACAGTGTTTTCAATGATCTGGTCTCTGTATGCTTCTGTTCTCAGGAAGTCTGTTTTGCTTAGATTTTATTTCTACCCCTAGCATTATGCCTAGTCCAAAATTTGTGTTCAAACTATGTTGTTGTTAGGTGCTGTCGAGTCGGTATCTGACTCATAGCGACCCTGCATACAACAGGTGAAACACTATTGTCAGTGCTTTTCTGCTATTCATAGGGTTTTAGATGGCAGATTGATCTGTGGGAGTGGGTTGCCGGGTCCGTCTCCCAAGCCTATAGTACCTGGTGTTCCCAGGCGGTCTCCGATCCAAGTACTAACCAGGCCCCACCCTGCTTAGCTTCCGAGATCTGACGGGATCAGATGCCTCAGGGCTACGGCAGTTCAAACCATACTTACAAATAAATGAGTTCATCATTATTTTAGGCATTTCACCATCTCTGGCTACTCCAACCAAGAGTGTATGGAACTGAAAACTCCAGCCAGGCCAGGCCCGTACCAGACCCCAGTGACGGGGCCCCAAAGGCACAGTGACAACGGCCCTGTGGAAGCAGTGCTCTTGTGGTCACAGGGTCTCCAGACACTGTTTTCCCACCCCCAAGGACCCTGGAGAACCAAGCTTTCCGTTCCCTCTGTGACCATCCCACATGTCTCCTGTTAAGACCAAGAAATGTGCCTGCCAGGCTGCATGGGCTTCACAAATTACACTCGTTTGCCTCTGGTTCCAAAATGAATTTAGACATCTTGTTACTGCCCAGCGTGCTCTCATGCTTTGTTTCTCTTTATTTCCATTTAAGTTCAGCTGGATGGGTTGCCTCACCTCCAGTCTGAAATTGTGCTTTCCAATTGAAATGTGTTCACGAGAAGGACAGAGCACAGTCTGGCAGTAAATCTGGAGCTTAGCATAAGCAGCGGTTGGTTAAATCAAGCCCACAATGGCTTTCTAGGAGCAGCGACTCAAAACCCAAGCCACTGCCATTTTCTTGAAAGTGATTTGGGGTGTGGGTCTGCAAGCGGGGCCCAGCATGGTGGAAAGAGTGAATTCAGTGTGGTGTGGGTGGGGAGGGGAGGGCGGAGTTGGAGAGCCCAGGCGTTCAGCCCCTGGGGCAGAGGGACGGTGCCTCTCCAACAGCCCTGCCCGCTTTGAGCCCGAGGACACAGAGGCATTGCTGTGTGTCAGCTCCATTCATCTTCCAAATGGCCGATGTTTGCCCAGCAGCCCCGGCTCCCTCCAGGAGCGGGTTCACAGAAGGTCGGAAGCAGGCTGCCTGGCGGCCAGGCCCATTGCCATCCACTCTGTTTCCAATCCTGCCCCGCAGCAGATGCGCTGGGGAGAGGGTGGGAGGGAGGTGGAGCAAGACAGCAGGAAGGGAAAGGAGGATCCTGGCTCTACTCACAGACCCTGCATCCCCGACATCTGTCCCCTGCCAAGGCTGGAGGAGAGCAGAGCCTGCTCAGGGTCATGAACGTCATCTCCAAATTGGATTCTCCTCGCTGTGTCTATTGCACTTTCTTGCTAATGAAATGTGAGGCGAATATCAAACAGCAGAAGCTCTGGGCCTCTGCCACTCAACTGCGGTCTCCTAATGAACATGTTAGTGCGGCCATGTATTAAAGATCTGGCACCTGTTATGAGTGGTAATAGGGTGTTTTGCCTCTCATCTGAAGACTTTATTTGCCCTGAAATGTGCAGCGGAGCTTGCTCTGGCTTCTCCTGCGGTGGCTCCGTCACTGCATGTGCACCGAGAGAGCCCGGCAGGAGGGCATCTTGAACCAATTAAGGGTGTTTACCATCCAATAACAAGAAAACAGCCCCCAGATCAGTGGCACGTCCCCGGAGAGACTCATCCGCTCTCCTTCAAAGGAAAAAGGATGTGAGGTCCTTATCGAGAAGGATGTACGCGTCTTCAAATGTCATCCTGGTGTTATATTTTGACAGATATTCGTTTCCATGAAAGGTAATGAATTTCACACGGGAGACAGATTGGAAAATGATTAAATGGACACAGTGCTTTAAGCGTGGCTCCTGGGGCCACGTGCTCTGCATGACGATGGCGTTCACTGTGATGCATTGTTCTGAGCCAAGTCTTGCGGTGTCCAGACCCTTAAAGCTCATCCTGGTGGAGGCTGCGCCATGCCCGGAGCCCAGCGTGGGTACAGAGTGGCTGCTGCAGCAGCTAGGACCAAACCAGACAGGACAGAGGGGAGGTTCTCAGAGGACGAAGGTGTCCAGGTCCTCCTTACTCGACGGCACTCACCATACTGACCCACGGTGATGTCGTGAGCCTCTGGAACCCATCCCTTCATCCAGCACTTCTGGAAGCTTCCAGAGTCCCCAAACACTATGTCTACTTTACATGACAAAAGGACAGCTAGAATCCTGCTTCGGCCCAGAAGCTTTCTCGTTTCCAGGAGGACATTTCTGTGGTGTCTGCTCGCTTGGGCTGCTAGTCACAAGGTCTTCTGTCCCAGTGTAGGGTGTAGAAGGTTTATCTAGAGGGCAGGTCACGTTCTGAAAGGCCTCGACAGGCCATTCTAGGCGTGGTTCCTGCCTCTCCACTTCCCACGTTGTCACAGAGCAACGCATAGACCACTTCGCCCTTTGCCGATTTAGTGGCTTATTTGTCAACAAGGTTCCAATGTGTGAGGTTTAGTGCACACCCTGCGTAATTAAAGAAAGAGCCAGGCTCTGTGAGCCCATGTGACAGCTCTGGGGCCCAGTGGGACTTGCACTGGGTCTGAGCTGGAACCAAGCTGTTGCTGGTTCTGTAGGAGTCTGGTCAACAGCCAGGTGCAGTGGCACATGCCTCTAATCCTAACAGCTGGGGAGGCGGAGGCAGGAGGATCCCAGGTTTGAGGCCAGAGGCAGCCTGTATAACTTGTGAAACCCTGTTTCCAATTACAAAAGTAACAGATGGGCTGGGAGTGCAGCCCTGTGGTAGAGCACTTGCAAAGAATGCGCGAGGCCCTGGGTTCAACCCCCAAGTACTGGAAAAAAAAGTTTGGTTAATAACTTTATTACAGAGTCTTCCCCATGAGTAGAATGAGGTCACCTGGTGGATGCTGGTGCCCTCTCAGGGACACGGGGGACTGGTGGGGGACACACAGGCCCATGGATGGGCACAGCCCTGCCAGTTGGCAGTGCCCAAGGTGGAGTGTGGAGACTCCAGGTTGGAGCGCTGCCGGAGACTCTCCAGTAGATGAGGTCTTGGTATTAAGACACTCTGAAACATTTCTTCCTGAATTTAAAGGCAAGATCCACGTTCATGCCCTTCATTGATGTGGCAAGTAGAGGTCAACCTTTTCACATTTGTAGAATGGCTGTTTGGGAGAAGGACCTGGCAGCCCACTCCTGAAACAATCAGCCATCGAAAACCCTATGAATAGCAGAGAAGCACTGACATAGTGCCAAGCATGGCACAGTGCCAAGGAGTGTTTCATACTGTTGTACATAGGGTCTCTGTGAGTTGGACCCGACTTGACGGCACCTAACAACAACAAGGGGCTGGGATTTAGCTCAGTTGGTAGAGCACCGCTCTGCAGTCTCTGAGGCCCCGAGTTCGATTCCCAGCACTGCAAAAATGGGAGAAGGATGTGGCAACCCACCCCCAAGGCAATCCCGAAACAATCTGCCATTGAAAACCCTATGAGGGTTGCTATGGGTCGGACATGACTTGATGGCACCTAACAACAACAACAACAACAACAACAACAACAACAACAACAACAACAGAATGTCTATAGAAGTCTGAGCTTATGAATTATCCTCCACTGTCCTTATAAATACATCTGAGAAAGAATGTCTCAAGGCTATTGATCAGGGTTTGCCATCCTGGGGTCTGAGGCAGATGCCTTCCATCGACAGCCAGGCAGCGTCCCCATAGTTTTCAGTGCTTATTAGTACATCCCTGCTCAGGATCCCCAGGAGGTGTCCCCAAATTATGACATTGATGAGTTATCAAGAGAAACAGGCATTCATTTTTTATAAGATATAAATTTTTAAAATGTATTAAAACTAAGAGTTATTGTCAGATGCATATGGTTTATGTACACATAAATTTGCCTACAACTTATGCCAAGGAAGCCAGATAAAATACAAATTATAAAACTAGAATGTGTGGCCTTCTGCAAGCAAAATATGCAGAAGGGGATGTGATTGTGAAATTAGATGCAGGCCCTTATTGGCCATCATAAAACATAGACAAAACCCTCGGGGCAGCCACATCCTTTACAGAAATAGGAAAAATGCTCTGAGTGGGAAACCTGTGCTTGCACTAAGCGCACATCAGTTGGCAAAGCCTGTCATTCAGCTCCGCTGTGACAGGGGCCTCGGGGCCACTGAGGAGAGCAGTAACTGTTAGGCGCCAGCACCTTGGGGCCTTCTGTTTAATATCCAAAAGTGAGGTCCAAGGCATGGTTTGCACATTTGCACCTGCCAAATACTGACAGATTCTGAGTATTAAAATACCTTATTAGTCAGTAGCAGGGCTGGGATTTAGCTCAGTTGGTAGAGCAATGCTCTGCAGTCTCTGAGGTCCCGAGTTCGATTCCCAGCACCACAAAATGGGAGAAGGATGTGGCAACCCACTCCCAAGGCAATCCTGAAACAGTCAGCCATTGAAAACCCTATGAGGGTCGCTATGAGTCGGACTCGACTCGACGGCACCTAACAACAACATTAGTCATTAGCGTCTGATGTCAGTTTTTCTTGAACCATAATATGAAGCTGAAGGGACAGTGGGATATGAAACATGGGATTTTAAAGGTAAAGGGAACCTGGAAGACTGTTTATTTTCATTCTTTCTTTTCTTGACTAAGAATATGTGGCAGAAGCCACATGCTAAGGCCATGGGTGTCCTTTCACTGGTCTTTCCACTATGCTTGGTGCACTCCCATTAGAGACAGTGGCATGTTTTGGTATCTTAGAACACATCAGGGCTAACATCTGGAAGTCTGAGATAAATGTTAATTCTTCCGCATGCTTCTACACTTTCATTGACACATAGTACAAAATGTGTAACATCCTTCCTCAACTTTGCCTTTCATTCTTTTATTCTAAAATATTTATCATTCACCAAACATGCTTGAATCTTCTCTGATCCTACAGAGCACGCGGTCTAGCAACGAACGAATGGACACATTTCACCCTTTAACAAAGATTAGTAGAATGATGGCGGAATGTGAGGATATGAGGAAACAGTCTAACTTAGTCACCGACTGGAGGAGTCAACTCTTACCAGAGGATCTCTGGTAGGAAAAAAGATGGCTATGTCCTTTGGACTAGTAGTTTTACTTCTAAGAATTTCTGCCCACTGAATAACTGAAAACACATTTGATAAGTTATACTAAAGGATTTCAACACAGTACATTTTATATTAATAAAAAATAGACAAAAAAAAAAACCCTGAATAGCAAGCAACGAGAGATTGCTTAAGTAAATTGTGCTACTTCTATATAATTGTATCAGCCTTCTAAAATCATATTATATGAATATGTTACCTGACACAAGACAAATTCACAGTGCATTGAGTCTGCAAATTAGTTTTTTGGGGAATTCACATCTTTATGATATTGCATCTTCCTGTCCATGCACATGGTACATCTCCCTACTTACTTAGGTCTTCTTTAGTGACCTTTAAAATAAGTTTTCAGCTGGGCATGGTGGCTCACACCTGTAATCCCAGTGACTTGGGAGTTGGAGGCAGGAGGATCCCAGGCTCAAGGCCAGAGGTAGACTTCGTAACTTAGCAACACTTAACTGTGGGTGCAGCCCAGTTGGTAGAACACTTGCAAAGCCCTGGGTTCAACCCCCAAATACCGTAAAAAATTTAAATGCATAAATAAATGTTTATATTTTTTCTGGCACATATTCTTTAGACTTATACCTTGACATTTTTTAGATACATTTTCTAAGAGTTTGTTGCTGGTGTTAAGAAATGCAATTTAACTCAGCACGTTGATAAAAATAGCCACAGTGGCTTTCTTTTGATTAGCATTTTCAGGATACATCTTTTGTCTAATTTACAAATGCATATATGTCATCATGACTTTTTATTTTAAAAATATAATGAGTAAATTATAGTCCGAAAAATAGACTGATAATTCCTACTCCCGAAGGTTAACAGAACATACTCCCGGGCAGTATCACCTCAGGAAATTATTTTTATTTACTTATTTTAGTGCTGTGATTTCTTCCATATTTTTTCAGTTTTCTGCTGAGTACATACTAGCTTTTGTAATTAATTAAATTTGTAATTCGTAAGACAAAGACATTGATAGCTTTACCCCTCAGACAAAGTAAATGTTTGGGATAATCAAGGAGACTCTCCAGTCTCCCCATTGGAAAACCAAGTCCCTTTCTAAGGAGAAGAGGAGGTGGAGGAGGAGGAGAACTGGAATGTGATGTTAACATTCCTCCTTCTGTGAAAGTGACACAGAAATTCACTCATAAAAACATGAGACCTCAGACTCCCTAGGCTTTCCTTCATTTATCCCTTGGCTTGACTCCCTGGCCTAGGGTCAAATGGGTAGTGACTGTCCCTGGGGTGGAGGAGTACTAGTCAGCTCAGGCAGCCACAACAAAATACTGTAGTCTGGGTGGCTTGAACAGCAGGAATTTCTTTCTCACGGTTCTGGAGGCTGAAAGTCCAAGAGCAAGATGGCTGCAGGGTTGGTTCTTTCTGGGCTCTCTTCCTGGCTTGCCAACAGCCACCTGCTTGTTGTATCCTCACAGGGTGGAGAAAGCAAGAGCTGGTCTCTCTTCTTTTTATAAAACATGAATCTCATCATGAGGGCTCTACTCTCATGACCTTAGTAACTCCCAAAGGGCCCACTTCCTAATACCATCACATCGTAGGTTAGGGCTTCAAGATATGAGTTTGGAGAAAATGCAAGTATTCAGTCCACTGGAGGAGGCAACCAGCAGTGTGTACCCAGACTTCCCAGCCTGCTTCGGTGGTAACAGCCCCACTTCTGCTCCCAGGAACTGCGGAAATGCTGGGATGGAGTTCTGGGTACATTAACTCCAAGTTCACACCTTAACTCTGAACACAAGCGCACAAGTGTTATTTCATTTCCCATCTCAAATTAGGTCCAACAGTGTTACTCATAGCTCTTTAGCAGTGAGAGAGACTATGGGACCACATTAAAACACCACATTAAAACACATGCGTCAGTAATGGGGAAATGATGCTCGTTAGCACATTCTGATTGTAAATTATCTCTAATTATGAAAATGTGAAAATTAAATCTCTCTACCCTTGGAAGTTAAAGTCAGAGGAAGTTGGACTCTCAAGGGTCCCTTTTCCTCCTTAGTCTGGTCAGGGCTCCCTGAGGGGCCCGGAGTCCTGCCCCCCCATGCTGGACGTTGCGGATCGCATGAAACGCCTTACTCTGCCCAAGGTAAGTTCTCCTTGCTCACACACGTTAGAGAAGATGATCAGCTCCTCAGCCCTTTTGACAGCTGTCTTGAGCAAATTTGGGTCTCGAGCTTGACATATGATAAAGTCTAGAACGTGTCACTGTTAGAATGAAGCAGCTGGCACCATCGGGGGGAACGCGTGAGTTAAAACGAGGAAAGCGATGACTGTTCGGGTTCGTTGTCTGGAGGTCATGACCTATGAACCTTGAGCTGGGAGAAATCACCCACTGGGTATTCAACTGAGTTGTTTTGTGTTTTTCTCTCTCAGATGCCCACGGCCTCTGTGCTGTATTTCTGCGACTTCCTACCTCTGTCCTGGGCTATGCCCCATCCCCAAATGCTGCCTTTTTCCAGTGTCCAGTTCCACTGGACTGTGGTTAGACCTCACCACTCTCAATGTCCCTGAGGTCAAGCCTGCCAGGCAGTGCCACCATTGCTTGTCACCCTGACAGGCAGGTCAGCTCAGGCACTAGCAGGTGATACGGAGAGAAGGGGATGGAACCTGGCTCCTGCCCCTCCACCATGATGAAGAAGCCACGTGGGGCTCTCAGGACACTGAAAGGACATTTCCAAATGGGTCCCATAGCCTGCCCAAGCTGCCGAGTCATTTACAAAAGAAAGACCCTAGGCCCATGTCTAACTAGGCACCCAGAGCTGGGCACCCAGGGCTGCTGTCACACTGGGCCTGGTCGCCTAGTTTGAATAAATCTGGGAGAAACACGCACCCACCTTCTCCTTTGCCTTCTTTTCTCTCCTCTCCTCTTGCCCTTTGCTCTTCTCTTCTTGCCTTAGCAGCCACGTGCCCACCTCTCCCTTCTCCCAGGCCTGCCATCTTGTCTAGCTAAGGTACTCTTTCCTTCTAAAAGCCTGCCTAATTCTCCTATTCTCTGGCTTCTTTACCTTCCCCTGGGGAGCAGAAACCACCTTATGCCAAGTCACCCAAGGAACACAGGTTTCTCCGATTTCCCTTCCAGGTTTACCGAAGCTTCTCCAGGTGCCCTAGTGTTTTTTCCTTGTAATTACTCCTTACCGGTGTCCTATCTTTAATAAGCCTATGCTATACTCTCTATTGGGGGCTGGGGTTTAGCTCAGTTGGCAGAGGCTGCTCCACATTCTCTTGAGGACCCAGCTTCGATCCCCAGCACTGAAAAAATGGGAGAAGGACGTGACAATCCACTCCCCAAGGGAATCCCAAAACAGTCATTAAAAACCCTATGAGGGTCACTACAAGCCAAACCCCACTCGACAGCACCTAACAACAACAACATACTCTCTATTACAACTTCTGTGTCAGCATCGATTCTTTTATATGCTGGATACAAGGACCAGGGTTTTGCTGCCAGATTCCTAGACCCATGCTCCAGACACCCCCACCCGCTGTGTTATCTGCAAATCTCAGGTGACAACCCTGTCGCCACTCCGGCCCCAGCAGAAATCCCAGCCAGCTCCACTCAGCAAGGAAGGGTGGAGAACCAGCTTCCCCATCTAGGGGCACCACCCCCCCCAGTCACACTCAGAGCCCCTTCCACCGCGCCTCATTGGTCCCCAGACCTGGACCACAGAAGGAAGTAAAACAATGGGGAGGGGGAGTGGCTGGGGCAGAGATTTCCTTGAACCAAGGCAGGCAGGTTTTGAGTGACAGGAAGAGAGTGGGAAGAGGGCCTGTGCGGAGGAGCCCTTCCCGAATCTCCTGCATCAGAAACACTCGGGCATCCGCTGACTCTGACAGCAGCCTCTTTCTTGTGAGAGGACAGGGGCGCTAAGGGGCCACCATAACCTGTTCCTCCAGGGAGGGCCCCTTGGAAGGAAGGGAGAGAGCAGACAAGGTGGGTGCTGGGCTGCTGTGGTGGCTCCAAAGCTTCCACGCTGACCCTAGGGCTGCAGGGGGCTTACTGTGCTGGAATTCCGTGCTCTTTACTATTCCCTTGAATTTACATATTTTCTCGTTTTTACATAGGCGTCTAATACTGGCTGACTTCGCGTTGTGTCCATGACTCTTACTGTTTCTATAAATGCAGGAATGATTTTATCAGATCATTCCCTTTCTAGCTCCAGAAATCTCATTGAGTCATTTTTGTTCTGATACAATGAATTTCACCCTACTGATGCAATGAATTATATTCGTGAATTGCCTACTGTTGAGTCAATCAACCTTTCATTTCAGAAACAAACTGCTTGGCTGTGGTCTATTACTCTTTAAACACACGGCTCTCCTCTGCCCTGGATTCCGGATGGGCCTCCTCTCTTCTACATTCAGCCTGCAGTTCTCTGTTCCTTTCCGAGTCTCTGTTCCTTCTGCTCCAGGACGGCTTTTATTTCTGCTGGGATTTAGCTCAGTTGGTAGAGCACTGTGCTGCAGTCTCTGAGGCCCCGAGTTCGATTCCCAGCACCGCAAAAATGGGAGAAGGGCCTGGCAATCCACTCCCAAGGCAATCCCGAAACGGTCGCCATTGAAAACCCTATGAGGGTCGTTATGAGTCAGATACCAACTCAACGGCACCTAATGACAACAACCACCACCACCACACTGGGGTTTCTGTTCGTGAGTGTTCCTTTCTCCCTTCTGCAAACGCCCGTTACACCAGCCTTGCCCGAGTCCTCTTGTCCCTTTACCCCTTCCCTCCTGCCCCCTCCTGGCTCTGCCTTCTGCCCCTTCCCAGGCTGAGATGTACCTCTCCTGAGTCTTCAGACGGGGCCCCCTTGCCTTGAGTTTTAGTATTTGATGTGTTGCTCCGGTTGTTTTCTGGCTCTATGAAGCCCAGACCCCCAGAAACTCAGTATCTGCCTAAAGCTCACGCATCTGCAGTGGCCTAGCCTCAGCTGATGCTGTGGGTGCGGGTCCCCTCTGCTGTGGAGCACCACAGCTCACCCCACCCGACCCACACTGGCCGGGTAATAAAGCCTTACATCTGTGGAGTGCTGTCTTCTCTTTAGTTTATGATCCCCGGCCTCTTTGGTCTCTTTGCGCACACCCAAGGGTATAGAAGCACTTAAACAGTCTAGACCATTTTGTTACAAACAACCCCAAGTTTCCAGTTTGAATCAATACAGGTTTGTTTCTTGCTGATGCCTCAGGCTTGCCCAAGGCCACTGAGGGAGGGGTGGTGTCGGCTTGGCCTGGTCTCTGACCCGGGGCTGTAGTGGACCCACCTCAGACGGAGACTGCCGGGTCAGACAGAGTCCCACCCAGAGAGGAGAGTCCAGCCCAGCAATGACACAGGCAATTTCAGCTTGCAGTGACTGGCCCTATGCATGGAGGAGAGGGCAAGGGTCAGAAGGGCAGCATACTGGTCCCCAAAAGCTGCTACAAGTAAGCTGAGCCCAGACTCAAACCAGGCAGTGCTGGGGCTGGAGCCCAGGCCCTGTGCCTGCCAGGCAAGTCCTCCACCACTGAGCCCTGGCCCCACAGGAAAGAGGATTCTCACAGGTTCCATATGGATCTGACATGTGTCCCGGGAGCAAGCTCCGTGCATTGCCCATCCTGCTGCTTTATATATATATATATATATTTTTTTTTTCGGTACTCAGGGTTGAACCCAGGGCCTCGTGCTTCCATGCTCTGCAAGTTTAGGACCACTGAGCTGCACCCCCAGCCCATTTTTTTACTTTTGAAACAGGGTCTCACTAAGTTACGCAGACTGCCTCTGGTCTCGAACTTGTGATCCTCTTGCCTTTGCCTCCAGAGCCACTGGGATTACAGGCGTGCACCACCGCACCCGGCTCTATCCTGTTGCTTTCTGAGGCCCGGCTGCTTCCTGCCCTCAGCAAAGGAGCAGAGGCCCCTGGCTGCTGTTCTCTCCCCATCCTGACCCTCAGGGTCTCCATCATCAGCCTGTCGCATTCCACGGTAGTCACGAGAGTTCCATGTTGGTTCCCTCCCTGCCTGGGTTTTCCCCTGGGGCTCTAGTTCCCACCCCTATACCCACATTCCCAGCGCAGACCACACATCGGATCAGAGACCCAGGCACTGTGTCCTGGAGAGCTGGAGCTGGATGATCGAGGCCCCGCACCCTCCGTGACTCGCAGCCCAGCTCCGCAGCTCCTCAAGTGCTCAGGCAGCCACTTGAAACCTTCCCGATGGCCCTTCTCAGCCCTGGACGTGCTCTCCTCTCTCCACTCCACGTCCAACCCCACCCACTCTCCGGGGTGGCCATTGGTGGGCTTTGCCTAAGCTGCTGCAGCAACCATGGCAATCACCAGGTGACCGATCCCGTTCTGATCTATGCTCCACCTGGCAGCCAGAGAAACTTCCTGACACCCAGCTGGACTCCAACTACCTTTGGGCTAAGGTCCGAAGTCCCTATCCGTCCTCTTGGCCTCAGTCACCCACTATGCCTCCCCGAGTGTCTCCCCCCCCCCCCCCCCCCCCCCCCCCCCCCCCCCCCCCCCCCCCCCCCCCCCCCCCCCCCCCCCCCCCCCCCCCCCCCCCCCCCCCCCCCCCCCCCCCCCCCCCCCCCCCGCCAAGCTCCCTCTCCCTGCTCCATCAGCCTCAACCCTGCCTGCTTTTCCCTCCTCGACTGGACAGCTCAGTGCTGTGCAGCACCCACAGGGCCCTGAGCTGGGCATAAGGTTTTGTTTTCACCATCCTAAAATTCTTTTATTTTTATTTTATTTATTTTATTTTATTTTTGCAGTACTGTGGGTTTCAGCCCAGGTCCTTGTGCTTGCATGTTTTGCGAGTGCTATACCACTGAGCTGCACCCCAGCCCACTTTTTTTATTTTTCTGTATTTTGAGATAGAGTCTCGCTAAGTTATGGAGGCTGTTTCTGGTCTCAAACTTGCGATCCTCCTGCCTTTGCCTCCTGAGTCACTTAGATTACAGCCGTGGGCCACCATGCCCCCAGCCTCACCCTCAAATTCCTAATGATTTCTGAAGAAGGGGCCCTGCCTTCTCATTTTCTACCAAGCCCACAAATCACACAGCCAGTCCTGTTCCTGAAGAGCACTTTGGGCCACTGGGGACTTCGCCACAGCTGAGCAGATTCCTCTGTCTGGAATATTCCTCCCTCCCTCCTTCTCCCACTTGGACTTCTGGTCTTGGGAAAAATACATCTTCCCCAGAAAACCTCAACCCCGGGTTCCCCAAACTCCTGAACCTCCTCTATAATCCCTGTCATACTTGTAATTGCTGGACAGTCTCTCACTACTGGCAAGTACCCAGGGTGGGACTTTATTTGGTCTGTTCAAGATACACAGAGTGGCTGTGTGTGAATGAAGGTGATGGGGCAGTTGGCCTGCCTCACCTACTTCCTGTCTCATCTACTCCCTGCCTCACCTACTTCCTGCTTCATCTCCATCCTGCCTCATCTACTCCCTGCCTCATCTACTTCCTGCTTCATCTACTTCCTGCCTCCTCTACTCCCTGTCTCACCTACTTCCTGGCTGGGAAACTTTGACCAAGTTATTTAACCTCTGTGCTTTAGCTCCTAAAAAGCTTATGATGACACCTAGTTCAGTTTGAATCTTGGGTAAATGACAAATATTTTAGAATATGTACCACAAATATTGAGCTGGGATTTAGCTCAGTTGGTAGAGCGCTGCGCTGCAGTCTCTGAGGTCCCAAGTTCGATTCCCAGCACCACAAAAAATGGGAGAAGGACCTGGCAATCCACTCCCAAGGCAATCCTGAAACAGTCAGCCATTGAAAACCCTATGAGGGTCGCTATGAGTCGGATACCGTCTCGACGGCACCTAACAACAACAACAACCACAAATATTTGGGACATATACTGAAACATTATTTCTTGCTTATCTGAAACTCAGATAAGCAAGTAAATGTTTACTGTGGGGCTAAAAAGTGTCCAGCAGGTAGGGACTGAGTTCTGCCTCACTGGACCAGGCTCCTTGCTGCTGTGGATATGAGGTTTCGACCAGGGCCTGGGGATTTGCTCGGGAAGCAGTTGTTAGATGGACGAAGGAGGATTTCCAAGAGAATTAAGGGCTATGAAATACGTAAGACACTTAGCACAGTGCCTGTTACACAGTCAACATGAGATAAATATCAGCCATTATTATTTTATTGTTAGAATAAAGTTTCACGGTAGAAAAGCAGTCACTGAAGAAGCTGTTCTAATGAGGCTGAGTCACACTGCCCACGTAGAAGTGTTGACTGGAGTTAATTTCTGTGGATATTTGCCTCGGGGGATTGTGGGATGCATTTTTCAACCTCATTAGGGGAAGCAGATTTGCAGCTGGACGGCCACTCTGGACCTGGGCACACAGACGCCCTCCTGCAAGGGCCTCAGCCCTGACTTGGGTTGCTGGCAGGACACACGTCACCTCTCTAGGATCTTCTAAGAGGCAAGGCCTGGGCTTGTGAGACCCTTCTGTTTTCTTCCCACCTCTTCTAGACCCCAAGAGACCCTCCAGTTTATCATTGCCAGATTTACTGAAACTTTAGGGGATCCAGCTAACGCTGAATTTTAGATAGAGTGTGTTTTTCAGTATAAGTTGTCCATGTATTATGGTGTGGGTCTTAACTGGCCCCCAAAGGCCATGGTATGAAGTCACCAGTCTGTGGTGCTTTTGGGAGGTAGTGGGACCTTTAGGAGGCGGAGCCTAGTGGAAGGAAGTTAGATCATTGAGCGTGCTGTGCCCTTGAGGGCACGCTCTCTCTCACTCTCTCTCTCTCTCTCTCTCTCTCTCTCTCTCTCTCTCTTTCATTCTCTCTCTCTTTCTCTCTGTCCCTCCCTCCCTCTCCCCCATGCTTCCTGGCCACCATGAGGTAAGCAGATTTCCTCTACCAATCCCCGCTGCTGTGATGGACCAGCATGGACTGGAACCTCCGAAGCCGTGAGCCGAGGGAAACCTTTCCTCCTCACGAGCTGGTTGTCTCCAGGGTCTGTCACAGAAAGCTGACTGATGCACAAGCGGTACTGGAGACCCCGTCATCATTGTCAACGTGAGGTCAAGTTAAATGAGATGCCTGTGTGCATCTGGCAACTATTCCAGTCCTCCAGACCCATGTCCAGCCCTCGGTCATTTCCCTCCAGGCCATCAGGGCGTGCCCACCTGAGCCCACCGGGGGCCAGCAGGGGGCGCTGCACACTGCCTTCCTCCCTACCCTCATCCCTGCTCTGACCCCCTGCCCTCATGCCATGTGAGCCCTTCTCTCAAGCAGACCACAGGGAAGTGGCTCTGGGCCCGGGCTCTGAGAGTGGGAAGCTCGGTTACACAGGCCTCCCACATGCTTTGCGCGGATGGATGTCCTTATTCTCTGTTCAGGAAAGCTCTTCCTGGGGGGAGGCATCCACCTGTCTTGTTGTCCAAAGAGCCATCTGCTCTCCCAAAAAAATTCCCTTCCCAGTAGGTGCTGGCTGCCCGCTTCTCCCTGAGTCACCAAAGGAAAGCAACCCTGCTGACGATGTCACCACTGCTCGTCCCCGAAGTCCTTCCCTCTCTCTGCTGTGACCAAACCTTCCCAAGGGTCTCTTGCTCACACAAGGATCCCTTCTCACCGGTTTCCCCCCACCCCGGACAGCCTGGTCAACATGACCTGATTGTGGTTGGATTCCAGGAAGTCATGGCACCGACCTCACGAAGTTTGTGAAGCAGGGGAGTTTTTCTCAATGCAGAGCAAGAAGGAGCAGTGTCATGGTATTACTAGTGTCAATAGTAATACCATTTCAGATTTTTTAAAAGGTTCCTTTTCCCTACGGGTCTTTGACATTAGAGGACATTAGCATTACCAATTAACTTAACACTCTCCTACATTGACGACTGTCAGTGACTAACTGCATCTGAGTCGCAGTCAGGTTTTCCTGTCAATTCCACGGTTCATGGCGGAGTGGAAGGGGCTTCCGGTCCCTCCTCACCCATCTCGCTCTTCCCCTCCAAGAGCAGTCACTGTGAGGCTCGGCATAATTTAATGACTATGCTGGGTGCCATCCGCTTTGACTTGCATTTCCGGGCCAGGCAACAAATGAGAGGAAACCTGTGACTAGAGGAAATGGAGAGGGGCTCAGCCTCCTGCTCCCACCTCTGGGCTCCTTCCGGTCACTGGCATTTTTGAGGGCCTACTCCGTGCTAGCAAGTGGGGATGCAAGAACCAATAGCAGAGATGGGTCTCTCTCTTGGACTTGACAGTGGCCTTTCATC
This sequence comes from Pedetes capensis, assembly GCA_007922755.1. Taxonomy (NCBI): domain Eukaryota; kingdom Metazoa; phylum Chordata; class Mammalia; order Rodentia; family Pedetidae; genus Pedetes; species Pedetes capensis. The sequence goes on from VMDO01018128.1 coordinate 18,226, forward strand.
GTAACCCTGCTGACCCCTTCCTGTCACCTAGCTGGAGAGATGGTCATGCACCAGTTGTCAAAAATAGAACCATCCCACAGTGCGCCATAAAGACACAGATTTTTGTTTTTACATTTTCAGTTACAAGTAAATTTAATTTAAAAATAAACAAAGTCAAATCAAATTGAAAATTATTTGAAGTGCATTGTGGAAACAAAGGAATGATTGGCAAAGCAGGGAAATCTCAAGGTGAAACTTGGAAGAGGAGGCTCAGAGCCTGGTGTTACACACGGGCACCTCGAGGGCACATCAGCCAGGTAGGAGACCTAATGTGAGGGACTGTGTGGCCAGGTGCGTGTCACCTGGTGGACAAGAGGACAAGCTGAGGTCTTCGGTGGTGGAAGCCAGTGTTCTGGGGACTCAAGACGGCTTCAGCTTGGGTCACGGGCTGTGGGACCCTAGCCTAGAGGATATTGCCACTATGGGCTCTGTCTTCTCTCATCTAACTCTACCCAGAGAGGGTGGTCTTGGCTTGTTTGTTGCTTGGGGTGCTGTCTCCAGCTCCACAAGTGATCAGTGCATTTCCATTTCAGTCAAACTGACTTTCTCTGCCAAGCTGTGACCGGATGAGCCCTGCAGTATGGGCTTCCTTCCTCTGGGACAGCCCGTGGACCTGGCGCCCGTCTGTGGGGACATGAGATGCACCCAGCTCACTGCCCTGGGCCTGCCCTGCAGAGGTGGGACAGACAGTGCGGATGGATGACTTTGGATCTGCACCCCAGTGGGCCACCTCTAGTTTACAACGCTGCCGCCCCCCTTGGTACAACTGGTCGATGCTTCCTCACAAATGCACCGAGGCTCCTCGTGGCCACTGTCATTGGGAACAAGACCCAAGAAATGGCCCATCACTTAAGGATATTCCTTGTCTCCATTTCAGCTGTTCTATCCTCCAAATAATTGCTAAAGTTAGATGACAGGACTCATCACAGGCACTTGAGCATTTTCCCCTTTTAATAAATAGAAAACCCTGTCTTGGACCTTGTGTGATCCACAGACCAATGCAAACAAAAGCCATCCTGTTATGCTCAGCTGCCAGTGAGCCCAGCATTCCAGGACCCCAGGGGGCAGTGGGAGTCCATGCTGTGTAGACCTCATCCGAAAATGGTTAATCCTAATCCCAAGGAGCCGGGACTTCCTTTGGCTTTGTTCCTGCAAGGCTTTGTACTCTGCACCATAGTGATGGGGCGTGTCTTCTCTAACAGGGCTTTGCACACACAAACAACTTGTGTGTGCCCTGATAAGGACAAAGACCAGCATCACAGAGGCACCAGGGGCTCTGAGTTGAAGGAAACTGTCCTGGCCCCTTGCACCTGTGAGGTGGCCTGTGCCTGGGGTTGGTAGTAGCTTCTCTCCCTCACACCTGGACAAGTAATGGCAAACCAATACCTGCAGGTCCTCAAACGTCCCCAGAACCCAGAGTCAGAAAATGGACTACGTCTGCTTCTCACATGGAGCAAATAACCTGAGTCCCTAAATCCCATTCCAGAGTGCTAACTGCTGGAGCCAGGCGGAGCGCTGGCTGTGTTCTGGTCTCATCGCTGCCCACAATACTCTGGGAGTTCACGTTATCACCCCTGTCTGCATTGTAAGGATGCTGAGGTCTAAGAAGTCTTAATAATTTGTTCAAGGATGGAAAGCAAAGCAGCAGCGGAAACTGTATGAAAATTCAGTGCCTTTAAGGGTCACCCTTCTTCATTTTGAAGGACACAGGTAGCTGTTCATGAACTCAGACCCCATTATCTAGTCGGTAAACACAAGCTTTCTGCTCACGAGGGGTGTCCTCTGGCAGGGATTCACAGGAGTCCTTTGTAAAGCAGGCTCTAGGCAATTCTGCAGCCCACCTGGGGATCCTCAGCATCAGCCGTTGGCATGAAGCAAGGTTCTGTGTCCAGGAAGCCATCTGGATGTTGAAAATGCTGAAAGGGGTAATATAATTATCCCGTGCTTGACCTAAGGGGCCAAGAAAGTGGGGGTGTGGCCTTAGATGAGCTGGCTGCCAACACCCACAGGCCTCCTGCTGGAAGAAGCCCAGGGTGGCACCTGCGTCTTTCAAATTCCTCTCCCATCTACAATTACCACCTTGGAGCAAGTACTTGAAAATTAAAGATTGCCAGTTTCCTTTTTTCCCTTTTATAATGAGAAAGTATTTAAATTGCACACCTGCAGCGGTAGCCCTGTGGCATCCGATCCCGTCAGATCTCCGAAGCTAAGCAGGGCCGGGCCTGGTTAGTACCTGGATGGGAGACTGCCTGGGAACACCAGAAGCTGTAGGCTTGGGAGAAGGACCTGGCAACCCCCTCCCAAAAATCAATCTGCCATTGAAAACCCTATGAACAGCAGAGAAGCTGACAATAGTGTTTCCCCTGTTGTTCAGAGGGTCGCTATGAGTCGGATACCGGCTCCACGGCACCTAACAACAACAACAACAACAAATTTAAATTGCACAAAAGAACCTTCAAATAACTGAATTACCGAGGACACTGCCCTGCACATCCTGGAAACTCCATAGATTCTTCTTAGCCGAATGAAGCTCAGCAAGAGGAACTCTGCTCCTGTCTTTCAGCCCCCAAGGCAAGGTGGGATACCTTGTGCCAACTCAACCAGCAGCTGGTGATGTGCTGTGGGAAGACGCAGGCGTGCCAGTGTCCCGGCCCTGTGCAATGGCCTCAGGCTGCCTGCTGAGCTAGCCTTGGGGCCGCCCACCTAGCTTACCCGAACTCTCTCCACAGAGATTCTGTGGACACCACTCATGACACACATACTGGTGTGCACTGCCTCTGCTTACCAGGGGCTCCAGAGCCCACATCACAAGATGCCAGAGGGCAGCCAGGGTCTTCACAGTTCCTGGGCTCCTGCGAGGCTGCCCATGCGCTGTCACACCACAGCAAGCCACTTGAATCACCTACTGTCATGGGCACCAAGTCCTTCACAAACTCAGCAGGTCAGGACCCAGTCCTCTTCCTTGGAGCTCTGCCACTGAGCCATGGGCATCCTTGGGGGGACTGGGGACTTGATATAGTCACCCACCCATTCTCAACAGAGCTCAGCACCCAGGAGCAAGAACTGCCAGTGACCTTAGTGTTCAAAGTAGGGGTTCTGCTTTCTGTTAAATTTACTCACATACAATGCTTAATATTATGTCAAATTGGATGGGCTTTAGCACCCAGATATTTGATCAAACATTATTTTAGGTTTTCTTGTGAGGGTGTTTTTGGGTATGATTTATATTTAAATTGGTGGACTTTGAGTAAAAGGTATTGTCCTCACCCAATCATGTTGCAGACATAAACAACCTGAGCTGCACCCAATCAGTTGAATGCCTTATGATAAAAGAGACTGAAGTCCATGGAGCAAGAGGAAATCTGCAGCAGATACCTTCAAACTTGAACTGCAACATCCCTGGGCCTCCACCCTGCTCACCCGGCCTGCAGGATTTGCACCAGCCAGACCCCATACCTGCGTAAGCCAGTTCCTTAAACTGCTGCTTCTGATCCCGTCAGATCTCAGAAGCTAAGCAGGGTCAGGCCTGGTTAGTACTTGGATGGGAGACCACCTGGGAACACCAGGTGCTGTAGGCTTGGGAGGCAGACCTGGCAACCCACTCCCAAAAATCAATCAGTCATTGAAAACCCTATGAATAGCAGAGAAGCACTGACAATAGTGTTTCCTTTGTTGTACATAGGGTTGCTATGAGTTGGACATCGACTCAATGGCACCTAACAACAACAAACAACATACACACACATCTCCTAGGGGTAAGTCCTGAGTGATGCCCTCATGAAGACCATACCTCTGGGGACAGGAGCATGATCCACCTTAAGCGCTTTAGAAACAAGCCATGTCTCCCAACTGATGCCCAGGAAAATGCTTTTCCTAGGATAGGATTTGTTTCTCCACACCTAAGAGACACAGGCGAGGGAGAAGTGAAATTTTCTCCTAACATTTTAACCCTTTTTAACCACAAGGCACCTTAGGGCTGGTGTTCTGCCCTTTGATACCATCCACTAGAGTGCACTGTAGACATTTGAGGCCAACTTCTCCAGCCACAGTGTGGGAACCTCCAGGGGCCACCACTCTCTGGGAGGGGAAGGATCCTTGGAGGGCAGCCCCGCAGTCTCAGCGTCCTGGCCATGCATGTCTGTGCTCAGCTGGAGCCTTGAGAATGAGCCATGGCCCCAGCAAGTCTTTGCTCAGCAGTGTGCGCCATCTCTCCTCCCTAGTCCAGCCCCACTTTGGAGCAGCAGCGTTTCTCAATCATGGTAATGTGGAAAAGGCCTCCCAGCAACCCAGGAAAGCCCCAGCCTCCTTCAGCACCACGGACAGCTCCACATCTCGGCTTCCCACAAGCCGCCTCCTGGTCTGCAGGCCCACAGAGTGTCCACCACAGCCCAGTGACCTCTTTGCCTCAGGTCACCCCAAATGCTGATCTCCTCATGGGTCTTGAGGGTGTGAGTTCCAGGGATGTAAGGATTCCACATCCATCCCCGGGATTCCAGACACCCTACCATGCCGGACCCTTCCTGTGAAAGTGCACAATAAACACCCACAGAGTGGAAGACCAGAGAAGGCATCAGCACACCCTGGGGACCCTTAGGAAACAGTGGGCCCATTTTGGAATGGGAAACTCTGGGGCCACCAAGGGAAGGCATCTGTCTCTGTCTCTGTGAGTCACTCATGGTCTCCTAGGTTCCATTGGGGTCCTCTGCGCCTCACAGCTGAGGTGGGTGGCCTGCCACTCCTTCCTGTCTGCACCACCTCTGCTGCTGCCATGGAACCCCAGAAGGCCCATGACCCTCAGGACTGCACGGTGCTCCCCACAGAGTCCTCACGGCGGGTGCTTTGTGGATGTTCTCAGATACGTCCCCAGATTTGCTTTAGCACCGTTCTTTCCCATGGCTGCAATTCTCTGCCCTCTTGTTTTGAGTCTAACATGAACTTTGTGAAACTGACCGTTCTTTGCACTGTTCAAGAGAGAGAGGGAAGGAGGCTTCCTCTGCAAGACGGAGGGCCCCAGCTCAGAAGGGAAGACCCCAGACAGGGAGCAGCTGGAGGGGAACATGAGAACAGCGCCCCCAGGGGACTCCCCTCACCTACTGCCAACACCTCATCGGGGCCACCTGGGGGGGGAGTCCCACATCCAGGGAGGGTGTGGGAGCCTCCAGGAGGTTGTCCTAGCGTCCGTCCTGCGGCTTCAGCATAAGCCACCCAACCTAAGTGAGGCCTTGCCAAGAGCAGCTTGCTGGTCATGGCTACTCTAGCCTTGATATACTACTCTGGCGGGAAAAAGGTTAGAATCTCACTAAATAGATTATTTCCTACATATTTTGGGAGAACATGTATGCACATGTGTATACACACACACACACACACACACACACACACACACACACACACACAAACCCACTGTGCATGGCCCAGGAGAGGGACTCAAGAACAATTGACTGATTAATGTTACAGGAGATAAAGCTGAGGCAGATTCTAGAATACCATTTTCTCTCCTGTGGCAAGACACTGCTGCTGGCCTCCTCCTTCACCAGAGGGCCAAGCAGGCAGGCGGGCTGACATTGGGCTCTCCTGAAGCAGCTGCCCCACCGCTCTGTGTGATATAAAATCCATCACCCGCCTGCCGAGCTGAGTTGTTCAATTACACCCGCATCTCCTTCTGAAGCGTGGCAGTGCTCAGTCAACGCAATGCCCGATATTTTATTAGAAAATGGACTCCATGGCCAGCATCACACCTGCGCCGCATCTCCTAGCACTGCAGAGGACTGGAACTTTCCTCTTGGAAGCTACACCCTCCCCACATGGGCTGAAGATGCTAGAAAATGAGAGCTTGGAGTAGGACACATTAGCCTCCCTCTCTCAGCAGCCACAAGGAGTGTCTTTGGAACTGACATCTCGAGAGGCTGCGGTGGTGGGGAGGGAACTGAGGTTGGATAATTGGAGATGAACTGACTGTGCAGGAGCCAGGCTCCCAGCCTCGAGCACAAGCGCGCGGGGACATAACAGTGAGTCGGTCCAGAAGGCAATGTGCCAGAGATGAGACCCCGATCTCACCTGCCCGCCTTCCACCCCCTGGGCATCTCTCTCACTGACAGAGTATGATGGAGCCACTGTTGGCCATGCTGGCCACCCCTGGAGCTGAGAGCGGGTCTCAGGAGCCAGCCGGTGGCCACGCCATAGCATTGTCCTCTATCTCTTGCCACCCCTCCCACCTAATCTCCCCCAACAAGCACCAGTGAATCCTGTAACAGAGCCAATGACAGATCCGGCCTGAGAAAGTCCATGAGCTGCAGCTCGCTCTCTGTTCATTGGCAGGCTGAGCGGAAGCAGCTCCTTCCCAGGGTGTGCACTCCGAGGACCTGGTGCCCCTTGGGTTCATCACTGGGTTCAGCAGCTCCTGCACCAGCCCTGACCTCTGACCTCCAGCCACCTGTCCTGAGGGAACAGTGCTCAGGCAGTCTGAAGCTGCTCCTCATTCTCCCTCCCCATCCACCTGTGTGTGAACACCCTGGACACCCACCCACCTTGGCACCCACAGGTGCCCGCTGCTCCTCTCTACACGAGTGTGTGTGCGCACATGTGCACACATCTGCAGATGTCCCTGTGCACACGTATGCACACACTTGACCATACACATACGCAGAGATGCATGCATGAACACACAGTGTGCACACACATGGGATAGAGAGAGACATTCATGCGCGTGGACACACTGATAGCTGCACATCTACACATATGCATGCATACTCACACATATGTGTGCCTAGACATGCACGTGCACACATACGCAGATACCACACACACACTCACATACACACACCGGCTGTTTTGGGGAAACACAGGCTCTGAAGCCACACGAGCTGAGGTCTGGCCAGTGTTAGGACTGCTGACCCTCAGTCTGCAGCTCTATACAAGACCCTGGTGACATCCTGCAGAAAAAATCACTGTGGGCTCAAAAGGGTCACCATGGGCTCAGTTCCCGCAAGGTGCTCAGAGATCACTTTTATATCCATACACATCTGTCTGTAAAGATGCTAGCTCACACACATACTTAGCATATTCCAGAGAAATTGAAAGTCCAAAGGGACCCCCTGTATGGCCATCCAAAGGCCTCCTATGGGTCAGTCCAGCCCATCTCACTGCAACTATCGTCACGCTTCCCAATTAACAAGCAGAGATCACGTGTGGTCGCTAACAGCACCGCGCCATGGCCGAGATGGAAAACCCAACAATGATCCTGGTGCTGCTGCAAAGTGAGTGTTACACACGTCATTGACATGGGCCACAGGCAGAGAGAGTCTTTCCCCGTCCAGAGGGGCTTCAGCTGTCCCCATGTGCCCCTGAGCCCTGCCTAAGGTCTTCACGAGGGACCAAACACAGACGTGTCGAGCCGATTCAAGGAATCCAAGAGGAAGGAGAGAGCTGTGGTCCCTGACAGGATTCCAGAGCCAGCAGGCAGGCAGTGTGTTATCTTCGGACCGGCAGACCCCAGGGAGCAGGATGGGGTGCTGAGATGTCCCTTTGCCAAGGTCTGGCCAAGGAGAAGTTTGACAAGCAAATGTGGACAATGGGCAGAGACTCCTGGCCGTTACCTGGCTCTCTTACTGATGCCCCAGGAGATTAGGCTGACCACCTCCCCACATGTTTGTTTGGGGTCTTTCAGTTAATATTTTTATTTTTATGCATTCATTTTTTTACTTATTATCTATTTATTTGTTGCAGTACTTAGGGGTTGAACCTAGGGCCTCACCCATACTTGGCAAGGGCTCTGCCACTGGGCTGCACCCTCAGCCCTTTTTTTTTTTTTAATCTTAAATCAGGGTCTCACTATGTTATGCAGGCTGCCTCTGGCCTCAAACTCATGACCCTCCTGCCTCTACCTCCCCAGCCACTGGGATTACAGGTATACAGCACCATGCCTGACTCCTTTAATAGCTTTCATTGTTTCTACCTAAGCATGACTTACATACAATTAATTTCATCCGCTTCAGCTGTGGAATTCAATGAGTTTTGACAAAGGTATACAGCTGTGTAAGCACCACCACACTCAAGGCATAGAGCAGCTCCATCTCCACAAACAGTTCCCTCCCTTCCCTCTCTGCAGGAAATCACTCTCACCCCACCTAGGTGGCCACTGATCTGCTTTCTGACACAACAATTTGCCTTTTCTAGAATCCCGTGTAATTGGAATAATTCCACATATGGACATTGTGTCATATTTTTGCCCACTGAGCCTGGCGCTGACATTCAGCCTTGCTGGTGTGTACACCAGTACACTTATTTGAATTGCTGGAGAATATTACCTAACAACAACAACAACATTCCCAATGTGTAGGTGTGCCTCGGTTTGCGGTATACGTGCGATTACTCTAATACTACGTGCCATGATTTCACCACTATTTTCTGACATGTCCAACCTTTCCTCTTTTAATTATGTTGCAGATTTGTTGAGAATCAATCAATCGCGTGTGTGAGGCCATTTCTATGAACCAGGTCCTACTCCTTCCATCCACACAACGGAACCACACACTTGACTTTGTGGCTTTACATAGTCAACTTGAAATCAGGCAGGATAAGCCTTCTAAGTTTGTTTAGCTTAAAAAAAATTGTGTGAGTCCTTCACATTTCTTTATAAACATTAGGAAATGAAGTCTCCAGGGATTTTAGTGGGCTTCCGCTAATCTCCAGATCAATTTGGGAGGAATTAGCATCTTAGCAATATACAGATTTCTGTGGTAGGAACACCAATATCTCTTTGTCCTTATTTAAGTCTTCTCCAATTTCTCTAAGGACTACTTCACAGTTTTCAGCCTACAAAGATTGCATCCATGTCATTCCATACATTCTTAAGTATTTCATATTTGGGGTATGTGGGTGGGTATGTGATGTTTAATGTAAACATCTTTTTATTCGTTTTTTTACTTCATTTTTCAGATTCTCTAGGAAATAGAATCTCTAAAAATTATTTTTAAATTTTTATTTATAAAATATAAAGAATGTACTTACTTTGTCATGGACATTCAGTATCTTGTGACATTATTACAATTACTTAACAGTTTGATTACCTTTTTTGTCACCAGAGACATTAGGATATTACTAAAAATCTCATGTACTCCGTGATTAAAGTGTCTTAGTCCTTGGCATTTTTTATCATGTCTTATTGCACTGGTAGGCTGGGATTTAGCTCAGTTGGTAGAGCACTGTGCTGCAGTCTCTGACGTCCCAAGTTCAATTCCCAGCACCGCAAAAATGGGAGAAGGGCCTGGCAATCCACTCCCTAGGCAATCCCAAAATAGCCATTGAAAACCCTATGAGGGTCGCTATGAATTGGAGACCGACTTGACGGCACCTAACAACAACAACAATTGCACCGGTAATTTGGGTGGGAGTACAGTCAATCTTTACTGTTAAGTCTGATATTAGCCATAGGCTTTTATTGGTACTATAAGGTCAAAGAAGTTCCCTTCTATGTCCAAGTTACCGAGAGTTTGTTTCCTTCTGTTTTGTTTATCAAGATTGGATATTGGATTTTTCAAATGCCTTTTCTGCATCTATTAAGATAATCACATGGTTTTCATCTTTACTGTTATTACAGTGAATTGCCTTGATTGATTTTTCAATGTGAAGCCTTTCTCACATTCAAGGGGTAAAACTCACTCAATCAAGTAAACTATTCTTTTGACATAGTGCTACGTTCAGCTTGCCATTATTTTTTGAGAATTTTTACATATATATTAATGAAGAATATTGGCTGGTAGTTTTATTTGTAACATATTATTCTGATTTTGGTGTTAGGGTAATGTCAGCCTCAAAAATTGAATTGAGATAAATTCCTCCCTTTTATTTTTATTGTTTCTCCTGAGCTTTCTTCTTTGACAGGCACATACAGAAAGAATGTTTGATTTCTAAAAATCTGGCCATTTTCTAGAGATATTTCAGCCATTGATTTCTTATATAATTTGCTTGTATTCAGAAAATATGCTCTTTATTTTATTTATCCTCTTACATTTATTGAGACTTTCATGACCTAGGATATAATTTGTCTTCATATGTTGCTGCTTCTCACCCAGCAATATGGCCTTCACCCCTGTCTTTCCTCCTCACTTCTTTGTAACTTCTCCCTCACTTTGAGAAGCTTGGCTCCTGTTATCTACAACTCACTTCTTACTCAGGCCTGGCGAGTATGTGAACTGGCCTGGGGTTGCCAAACTGCACCCACGTGAGAAGCAGGTTTACCTGCAGGCTGGGGTTTATCCACAGCCCCCATCATTAGCCTTGTGGCTCCCTGTGTCCAAATCAGGAAAGTCAGCTCTTTACCCTCTGCCCTCAGCACGGAAGTGCCTCACATGTGTCATGCAATTCCATACATTCATCATCATCTGCATCCCATCCTGGGAACCTCAATGTCCAGGTTAAATTTCTTCTAATTTGCACATGGTAAAGTTCACTATTTGGGAGAAGGACCCAGCAACTCACTCCCAAAAATCAATCCACCATTGAAAACCCTATGAACAGCAGAGAAGCACTGAAAATAGTGTTTCCCCTGTTGTACATAGGGTCGCTATGTGTCGGATACTGATTCCATGGCACCTAACAACAATAACAACAAAATTCACTATGTGTGGTGCATAGGGCTCTGGGTTTGAAATGCACATAGGATTTGCCATTTTTTATGTTCTTCATTCTTTATGGAGTATCCAGTTTTCTGTCTAGTGGCCTTTCCTTCAGACTGAATTACCTATGTCAGCATTTCATCAAGCAAAGGATACCTGGCAACAAATTCTTTCAAATTTCCCTCACCGAAAATGTCTCTATTTTACCTTCGTTTTTGAAGAATGCTCACGGAGCATGGAATTCTGAGTATAGTTTAGTCTCAGAGCACTGACTCTCCTCTCTTTTGTTTTTCTTTCCACACGTGATAGAGGCTCTACTTTCTTTGTCCCTACATGGCTTATGTCGAGAAGCCAGCATTCATTGCCTCACAGTTACCTTGAAACCAGTATGTCGTTTTTCTCAGGTTGCTGTCAAGGTTAGCTCGTTACATTGGGTTTTCAGCAGTTCGCTAGTGATGGGCGACAGCCTGGGCTTCTTTGTGTGCACGTGATTTTCCTTCCTGGTGTCCATTTGGCATCTTTTTCCTGTAAAGCAAATGTAAGATATGTTTGGATGCTAAATCTCGAAACATTTTTACTGTCCTATTCTCTTTTCTTTGCTTCTAGCAACCCGATTACATGTGTGCTGAGCATTGTGATAGAATCTAAGAAGCCACTTAGGCTTTATCTTATAAAAAGGGAAAATAACCCATTTCTCTTGGATAATTTCCACTCATATCTTCAGGTTCACTAACTCTTTCCTCTGCCATGGCCACTTGGCTGTCGCACACATCTCATGAATGTTTTTGCACACAAACTAAATTATTTAGCATGGGAATTTTCTTTCTTTTTATTGTTTTTATTTCTCTATTGAGACTTTCTAATTCTATTCAGAGATTTTCTTTAATTAAAAATATGGCCAAGCTGAGCATTAGCAACTGGTGAGGGGCAATTTGGAGGGACGCACTTTTGTCAGATCCATCCCCAGGCACCATGCCAGGTTCCCATGTGACAATCAGAGTCAACCCTACTGCTTCCCATGGGGAGGGGAAAGAGTCCCCTGTGAAATCAGCCCAAGGCACCTCTTAGCAGGTCTAACCCTAACCCAACCCGGGAGGAGGGAGATCCGCCTCATTCTTCCCAAGGACTGAGCCCAACTCCCAGGACACCTTACAAGTACATGCATGTTCAGAGCTTCTATACAAAAACGGAACTCCAGAGCCGGGCTCAGTGGCACACACAAAAATCCCAGCAACTCGGGAGGCAGAGGTAGGACAGCAGGTTGGAGGCCAGAGGCAGCTTGCATAACTTAAAAAGACCCTGTCTCAATTTTAAAAATAAAAACATTGTTGGGGGTGCAGCTCAGTGGTAGAGCATTTGCAAAGTATGTGCAAGGCCCTGGGCTCAGCCCCCAGGACCAAAAAAAAGAAAAAGAAATAGTGGAATTCCAGCTGAAAGGATCACCAGACTCAGACCCTATATGAGCAAACCCATAAAAGCTCAAAGACAGCAAGGAAGGGGAGACGAACCAGAACACTAGAGGAAATGTTCACCTCTGACACAGACAGCAATAGCAATGAGGAAGCAGCCTGCCTCCCAGCAGGAAAGACACAGTCTTCACACCAAAGTCTCAGCTACCTCCACTCTCTTCACTCAGTTCCTTATTTTAGACTTTCAACCAAAAAATTGCAAGGCATACTAATAGGCCAAAGGTCCAGACTAAAGAGACAAAACCGGCATCAGAACCAGACTCTGATATGGTGCAGATTTGGAACGCTCCCACTGGGAACTTTAATAACTTTGACTCGGATAGCCCCAGTTCCCAAGGGAAAAGTGGACAGCACGTAAGAGCAGATGCATAATGTAAGCAAAGGGACATGCAAGAAATCAGAAGTAATGGAACCACAGTGAAGACTCAGTGGACAGCTCCTCAGTGTGGGCACAGCTAAGGAAAGCACTAGTGAATTGGAAGAGATCAACAGAAACTTCCAAAACTGAAACACAAAGAGAAAGAAGAATGAAAAGATGAAACAGGACGACCGTGAAGTTTGGGATAATGACACAATGTAGGATATTTGCATACTGTGAGTACCAGGAGAATAAAGAGAGAAAAGAACAGAAGAAATATGTGATGAAAACCGAGTAATTAACAAGAGATGTCAGATACAAGTTCAGCAACACCAACCAGTATAAATACCAAAAAGTCTACACATTGGTGCATCATATTCAAGTTCAGAGAATCAGAGAGGAAGGGGGAATCTTGAAAGGAGACCCAGGGAAACCTTCCCTACAAAAAAATACAATGAGAGTCATACAAAGTCTCTCCTCAAAAATCATCAAGCAAGGGGAATGTGGATAAAATATTTAAAGTGCTGGAAGAACAGCTATCCACAAACTACGGATCTAGTGAAATTACCCTTCCAAAGTGAAGGAGAAATAGACTCCTCAGACAAATAAGAACTGAGGGAATTTTGGCCAGCAGATTTTCATCGTGGAAAATATTAAAATTATTCAGAAAGAAGAAAAAATATATAAATCGGAAACCAGATCTCTATCTATGAAAAGGCAGAGCCTTAGAGAAGCAATAAGTGCTGGCAAAATTAAAATATATGTTTTGTTTCACTTTATTTCCGTTATGATACCCTCTAAAATGTGATTTCAACATTTTGTTTATGCTGAGTTATGGTTAAATTACTCGCCTTTTCTTCTCTCTTGAGACTTTATTCTACTCTGTTGGTTTTTCATATATTATGTAGCCTGGAAGTTATGAATGTTAAAATGTAGAGATTCTGAATTCTGTTCTCTCTCCAGAAATCTTTTCTTTTAAATCTTAATAGGTCATTTCCTTGGCTGGGTTTGAACCTTATACTTTGCCCTGGAAAGCAGCTCAGTTCTGAGACTTTGCTCTGAGCTGAGTGACACTGAGGCTGCTGCACATATGTGTGTGGTTGGTGGAAAAGTGGATGGCACTGGGCCTCCCTCTCTGCCTCTGCCCTTGCACGGCGCTCGCACTCTCTGCAGTGTGTAGTTCCTCGGCTTTTCTGGTTCCCAGGCCGGAGTGTTTGCAGGTTTCCCACTCGAGAAGTGCTGCCTGGCACATGCTGTGTGACTGGGGTGGGAGTGAGGTGCCCAGGCTGAGCCTCTGGGAGGAGACAGCCTGCAGAGCCACGGCCTCTCCTTCAGGAAATCCTGCCCCGCAAAGCCACACTCCTTCCACCCACCTCCCAGCACCTTCAGGGAGCTTTCTTTGCTTTGTGTCCGGATGTGGAGTGGCTTCTGGAAGGGGGCTATTAGGGTTAGGGCCTTAGGCCCTCCTACGCAGGAGCAGACGCCCACCTTCATCTTTGAAAATGCCTTCATTTGTATCAAGGTCCCAGGTGAGGGTATTTCCTTTTAGTATTTTAGTTTAGTTTAGCTTAATTAGTTTGCAGTACTGGAGGGCTGAACCCAGGGCCTCACACATTCTCTGCAAGCACTCAACCACTGAGCTGCACCCCTGGTCCTGTTTTTACTTTTAATTTTGAGACAGGGTCTCGCTAAGGTATGCAAGCTGCCTCTAGCCTTGAACTCATTATCCTCCTGCCTCATCTCCCAGGTCACTGGGATGACATGCGTGGCCCCTGTGCTGGGCCTTCCTGTGTCTTCTGAGGCAAGGAGTGCCGTGGGTCTTCTTTGTTCCTCTTATGCCATCCTATAAATGGGCCTATGTTCCTCTTATGCAAGATGGCTGCGAGGTTTTCTTCATGGTAGCAATTTGATGAACATGTGGCCTGGAATGATTTTCTTCGCTTTTTTCCTGCTGGAGGTTTGTCGATCTTCTTCCACCTGTTGGTTTATAGTTTTCATCAAATTCCAAAATTTTTCAACTATCCTTTCTTCAACAGATTTTTCTGCACACCCATCTCTCTTCTCATGGTAGGATGATTACAGTCATTTGAGACCTCCTGATGTTCTCTCATGAGTCCATTTGCTGACTGATTTTGGGTGGCTTCTGTTGCTACTTGGTGGGCCCTCTGGGTCTACGAGGATTGGTTCCAGGACTCCTTGGCAATATCAAAATCTGGATGCTAAAGAGTCCTACGTGAAATGACATAATGATTCCATATAACCTAACCACACCCACACATAGACTTTAAACCATCTCTGGATTACTTATGATGCATGTTGTTGTTGCTAGGTGCCGTCAAGTTGGGTCCAACTCATAGCAACCCTATGTACAATAGACAAAACACTTCTTGGCACTGTGCCATGCCCGGCACTATTATCAGTGCTCCTTTGCTATTCATGCAGTTTTCAATGGCAGATTGTTTCAGGAGAGATTGTCAAGTCCTAGTCTACAGTACCTGATATTCCCAAGTGGTCTCCCAACCAAGGACTAACCAGACAGGACCTGCTTAACTTCTGAGATTAGGTGGGAGCGGATGCCAGGGTGCCATGGCTGCAGACTTATAATGCATGTTGTTGTTGTTGTTAGGTGCCGTCAAGTCGGTATCCGACTCATAGCGACCCTCTGTACAACAGGGGAAACACTATTGTCAGTGCTTCTCTGCTGTTCATAGGGTTTTCAATGGCAGATTGATTTTTGGGAGGGGGTTGCCAGGTCCTTCTCCCAAGCCTACAGCTTCTGGTGTTACCACGTGGTCTCCCATCCAGGTACTAACCAGGCCCGACCCTGCTTAGCTTCCGAGATCTGATGGGATCGGATGCCACAGGGCTACGGCTGCAGGCTATAATGCATAGTACAATTTAAATGCTATGTGAATCCTTGTCATACTGTATTGTTTAGGGAATAATGGTGAGGAAAAGTTTATACGTGTTTGCTGCAGATGAAGTTTTTAAAACAGTTTTGATTCATGGTTGGTTGAATTCACAGAGGCAGAACCCATCGTAATAGGGGGCTGACCCCCTTGCCAGGTTCACTAAGTCTAGCTCAGTCGGCAAAGTGCTTGCTCTGCACATTCTGAGGCCTTGGATTTCATCCCCAGCACCGCAAAAATGGGAGAAGTTCCTGGCAGCCCACTCCCAAAACAATCCTGAAACAATTAGCCATTAAAAACCCTGTGAATAGCAGAGAAGCACTGACACAGAGTGGGGCGTGGCACAGTGTCGGGGAAATGGTTCCTTCTGTTGCTCTGTGAATTGGACTCAACTCAATGGCACCTAACATCAGCAAATCTTTCAGTGGTGTGTGTGTGTGTGTGTGTGTGTGTGTGTGTGTGTACATACTCCCTGCTTTAATATCTTTCTCTGGGAATCTCATAATCCCTGTCATCTCTGGGCATTATGAATTGAGCTTAATCCTGGTGATAGATTTTCTTCTCTTGCTTATTGGTACCACTGTTGCTTTCATTGCACATTAGGCATCAGGAACTGTAGCATCTTTGCTGTACTTGCAGTCAGCCTGGCTCTTCTGAGTTCTGCTTGGGCCCAGAGCTGATTTTCATCTAAGGACAACCTGACCCTAACTTCTAAGGCCTTGTCCTTCTACAGACCCATCTCAGTGTCCCTATATTACTGGTTTCTCCAATCGTGCTGGTTGTTTGTCGGGCCATGTCTGACTCATAGCGACCCTTATAGGGTTTTCAATGGCCAATTGTTTCAAGATTGCCTTGGGAGTGGGTTGCCACGTCCTTCTCCCATTTTGGGGGTCCTGGGAATCGAACTTGGGACCTCAGAGACTACAGAGCAGTGCTCTACCAACTGAGCTAAATCCCAGCCCATCGTGCTGGTAGGAACATAAAACTTACACGGCCTGTGTGAGCTCCAGGAGTTTTCTGTTCTTCTCTTTTCTAGTGGTTCTTTTTCCAATCCTGTGGAGATTCACCCCACACGGTCACGGACCGAGACTGGGATGCAGATTTGAGGGGCCCCACAGTTCTCTGCCACTTCAGGGAGTCAGAATTGCCAGTTGCAGGTGTGTTGGCTTCTCAAGGAGATGGTCTCTGTGTTCCCAGGTCAGCACAGTTGGGCTCTGTGGGTGTCCCCCTCCCACACCGTAGCCTGGAAACTTCTCCAGGCGGTGAGCTGTGTAATTGCCTGGCTGACCCAGCTTGCTTCCGTCCTTTCAGGCACTGCTCTGTCCCTCTAAGGCTGAACGTAGGTGCTTCCAACACCTGGCTTTGTTGTACAGTTACTTAGGGCAGGAAGCTCCTGCTTGGAGCCGCGTCCTCAGGAGGTCATCTTCACATGGAACAGAGCAGCCATTCCAAAAAGTCTCCCATGTTTTCAGGACTGAAAGGCACGGTAAATGTCATGATGACCCAGGGCATCGGGCTTCTTACTGCCGGCAACGGCAATGGGAGATGCAGACGAGAAATGGAGGCAGGCTAGGAAGAATCCCATTGCATCCAGTGTAACAGGAGTGACGTGCTTTCGAGGTACAGACAGAGATGTAAGTAGAAAGGCAGATGGGCAGACACATAGGGGTGCGTGCTTCCTCATTTTGTTTGCTAAAAGACCTGGAGTCAAGGACGGTCCATTGGGAATGTGCCATGCAGAGCTGTCTCCCAGTAAAAGAATAAGTGACTTTAGAAGTGACTAATCCTGCCAGGCGCAGTGGCGCACGCCTGTGATCCCAGCGGCTCTGGAGGCAGAGGCAGGAGGATTGCAAGTTGGAGACCAGAGGCAGTCTGTGTAACTTAGCGAGACCCTGTCTCAAAAAGTAAAAAAAAATGGGCTGAGGGTGCAGCTCAGTGGTCCAGCACTTGCAGAGCATGCAAGCGTGAGGCCCTGGGTTCAACCCCCAGTACCACAAAAAAAAAAAAAAAAAGAAGAAGTGACTAATCCCTATCTGAGGGCTGGGATTTAGCTCAGTTGGCAGAGCGCTGCTCTGTAGTCTCTGAGGTCCCGAGTTCGATTCCCAGCACCGCAAAATGGGAGAAGGGCCTGGCAATCCACTCCCAAGGCAATCCCGAAACAGTCAGCCATTGAAAACCCTATGAGGGTCGCTATGAGTCAGACACGACTGGACGGCACCTAACAACAACAACAATCCCTATCTGGGTTGGGGAGAAGGTAAGTTGAGCCTGCAACATATCTTTGCACAAAAAAAAAGAAAAGACAAGACAAGGTCCAAAAATATTAGGGGCAATGCCAAGGCACAGGGGAACCAGATTAGAGGGGTTCCTACCGACCAAACGTGAGACAACTTGAGCAACACAATCAATAAAGCAGTAACTTATATTAGCATAGATTTATAGATTCTTCATAAAAATACAAGATAAAATAAACAGCAAAATATTAAAAATTGGCATATCTGGGTAAAGAGCAGACAGGAGTACTTTGTACTCTTCCTGAAAACCTTTTTTTTTTAAGGTTGATGTTTGTTCAAATAAAAAGTTAAAACCATATAGATCATTAACGTAAAGTTCTAGAAGCTAAACTTACCAAAGGAAAAGTTGCATTTGACTTCTAGGCACTGTGATGCAGTGTTGCTGGTGGGCTAAGACCTCCCATCTCTCACTGTGTAACTTGCTGACTCAGTTCTCTCCCTAAGTGGGTTCCCTCTATCCTCACATAGCTGGTACCAGGTGGGCAGCTGGGCATCTATGATGTGCCCTCTTGGAAGAGGGATTTGACGAGGAGTTCACACAATGATCCCCTGCACAGCATTACCTGGGCAAATCGTGTAAGATTTGTCCTGCTGGGAAATTCGCCATGATCTCTACCAGTGTTCGCAGCAGGCTATGAAGCGCGCGCCTCCACGCCTCACTGGATTTTAGGAGTTTTAAATGTTCTCACTTGCTCTTCCTGCTGAATTTCTAGTTCTACCTCTTGAAATTCTCCCTCTTCACAGCCTGCGAGGGCACAGATGAGGTGCTACAAAAAAGCCTATGTATTATTCACAACACTGCTATTCCACTTGCTCTCAGCCCAAATCTTATTTAAATAAGAGACTATCTTTATCAGTTGCCAAAGGACTTATAAACACAGCTCTTTGATATTTCCAAACTCCAGCTGAATGTGGTGCCTGTGGAGGAAGACAGACTGCACAGAGCCGATGGCGTCTGCATTGATTCTGGGTCCTCTGGAAAAACCCAGACATTTCACCCGTAAGGAGTCCGCCAAGGCTGGGTGCCCATGGTGCATGCCTGTAATCCCAGCAGTTCAGGAGGCAGAGGTAGGAGGCAACCTGAGTCACTTAGCGAGCCCTTGACTCAAAAATAAAAAGTAGAAAATATGCTAGGGGTGCAGATCAGTAGTAGAACATTTGTAAAGCGTGCATGAGGCCCTGGGTTCAAATTTTCATTACCAAAAATAATAAATAAATAAAAAGAGGTCAGGCACAGCGGTGAAGCTTTCACGCTTGCACGTGGACACCAGAGCATGCCCTACCAGCTCTGTGCCTGGGGATGGACAATCTACCTGCCTTTGGAGCTCCAAGCTCTCAGTGGACTTTCAGAGTTTTAAATATTCTCCTGAGCACCTTCAAAGGATGCCTCACTGCTGACTTACTATTTCTGTCTCTCTCAGGCATGCTTGGGGGGACTTCGAAGCCTGGCAGATCTGAAATGTCAGCCTGGACCTGGGAGAAACAGACCCTGCCTCTGCCCTCTGGAGAAAACTTGATCTTTCTGGAAACAGCATGGCCTGGGAGGGGAGGGAAGGAGGTGGGGTGAGAACAACAGCAATGTATGTACGCCTAGACGCATAAATATGTACACAGACCTTTAAATATTTGCATAAGCATGCATGGAAGTATACAGATGCGTTCGTGTATATACAAACATGGGTACATATCACCTGACCCCCTTATACACATTTTAAACTAATGCCATCGATCCCCCTCCCAAACTCCTCATGAGACAGGAGTGAATCTCTCTGCCAGCCCAGCAGAGCTGTCCGACCGCCTTTCGGCTCCCAGGCTGCTGGAAGGGGATTGGACAGACCTTTCAGCTAGTAATCCTGTATGAATGGTCGACAGCTTTTTCCTCTACCAGATTTACGATACTTTAATGAGAAAACTAGCAGCAAACAATGTCATTATCCTCTCCTCTTTCATAGCCAAAGGAGGGATGGTCCGCAGCCTAAACTCATACAAACAAACCGATTAGAGCGATTTGCACTTTCGCTCAAATGCTTGCCTTTTCAAGTTCTTCCATTTCTGTCTCAATCGATTCAGGGGAAAATCCACATTTGGCATGATTTTTTCCTACATGATAAATTAACTTGTCCCACCCTCGACCCCTCCAGTAGGCAGAAGAAGAATACTAAACAGGCAGTGTGCAGAGGGGAGTTAGGATGTGATTCAGCAGCCAACTCGCTGGCCTGGACCTCAGCCTCCCGCTGCAGCACTCAGCTTCATAAATATTTAACATTTCAGCTATGTTTTCTTAAACCAAAAATTGACCCTTGTTCAAAGTAATCATATAAGCGATCAGTGTTTGCACTGCCTGAGGACACAGGAAATTTGCATCTGGCTTATCTGAGCCAGAATTAAACATTTATATATTTTATTCGCATTGCTTATCATTGGCCATTAGGCTTTCTGCATTTGGTTCCGTGGTAGAAAAATGTTTCCTTTTTGAAAGAAAATCACCCATGAAAATTACAGTTGTTCTAGGAATGGTAATGTGGCCCTTTAAGAGTCTCCACAGAATCTTTTCAAGGAAGGAAAGGTTTGGTGGGAGAATGCACCTGCTCTCACTTGCCAAGCTCCCCATGCTACAGGACTTGCGCCCCACTAACCACACCCCAGCCCCTGTAGACACGGCTCACTTGCTTTGTTCTTTGAACATGATTTAATTCTTAAATTAATGAACAACTTTGTATCTAGGCAACTTTCTCCCTTTTCTACCAAGAACCAAAGGAGAGTGGGGCACAGGGGCGGGAAGGGCCATGGACCCTAGAGGATGAGGTGAGGTCTGGACCCAGTGGTGGGGGAAAGAGGGCGGGTCATCTCCCAAGAGCTGGAGGTGGAGTGGCGGGGGTCCTTTCCAGCTTGTTGTTGTTGTTAGGTGCCGTTGAGTCATGTCTGACTCATATTGACCCTCATAGGGTTTTCAATGGCTGATTGTTTCGGGATTACCTTGGGAGTGGGTTGCCACGTCCTTCTCCCATTTTTGTGGTGCTGAGAATCAAACTCAGGACCTCAGAGACTGCAGAGCAGCGCTCTACCAACTGAGCTAAATCCCAACCCCCTTTCCACCTTAGCACCTAAGTAAACTCCTTAACGGGGGGTGCGGGCAGCGTCCATGGGTGTAGAATGTCGTGGAATGCTCTGTTCTTTGGCCCCCCTTCTCGCATGTGGAGGCTCCCGGCTCCGAGGACAGTAGATTCAGTTTGTCCGGTTCCCTGTGGCCCCAAACTCCTGTCAGCACCTCCTGCCGGTCCTGTATGGCTGCTCTTCGCAGGAATCCCTTAGTTACTCACTTGCCTGTGTTTTGCTTTCAACTATTTCATTGTTTTTAAAATTTCACTTACGTGAAGGTCAACGTAATGAATGCCTACAAAGCACTGCACAGCCACCAAGTCCCACAGCAGCCCGAGGAGCCTCCCAGATCCTTCCTGGGTACCCTTCGCGGCTCAGTCCCACCTTCTCCTGGAAGTAGAAACTGACTGTCTTAATGCTCGCGCTCCTCAGGTCCCGGCTTGCTCTACATCAGCACCACATGCGCATTCATCAGTAAATACTGGCGCTCAGTTTTACACTTACTTTCTATTCACGCAAAGGCAACCATCCTCCATCCAGCCTTCCCATCGGGCTCCTCACGCAGCATGGCACCCCTGAGGTTCACACACACCAGCTTCCTTGCTGCGCCTCCCTTCTCACTGCTAATTCTACATTTAGAGTTGTGTTGTTGTTGTTAGGTGCCATCAAGTTGTGTCCCACTCATAGCGACCCTCATAGGGTTTTCAATGGCTGACTGTTTCAAGATTGCCTTGGGAGTGGGTTGCCACGTTCTTCTCCCATTTTTGCGGTGCTGGGAATCGAACACCGGACCTCAGAGACTGCAGAGCAGTGCTCTACCGACTGAGCCAAATCCCAGCCCGCCTCCTAACTTCTAGTGATTTGCAAATAATGAAGTGCCTGGCCTTCTTCAAGGTATTTTCAAAAGCATGTGGGCATAATTTACCAACTGGAATATATCTACAGGTAGAACCTCGGGGCCTTGGCACATAGGTAGGTTGGGCTCACAAAGACATGCTGAACCGTTTCCCAGCGTGCTGATCCCATTCACATTCCTAGCCAAGCACACATCTGAGCTCCCACGGCTTCACATCCGCCCATGCCAACACTAAGAGTGCTCCATCTTTTAACTTTTAGCCCCTGGGTATTGGTATCCCACCGTGGTTTTAATTTGAATTTCCCTGATTTTAATGAAGTTGAGCAAATTTATGTTTATTAGCCGCTTTATCCTGTTTTTATTTTTTCCCCTATGGCATATCAGCACGTTTGTAAAGACGGTCCCGCCTCCCTTTGTCGAGAGGGCCTCCATGTCGTAAATCAAATGGCAACTCGGGGAAAGTCTCTGTTTTTGGCCTCGCTACTGGGTAACGTTGCTTGGATGTCTCTCCTTGTGCCGGTGCTGCCCAGCCTTGGTCACAGTGGCCTCGGCATCTGGGACACCAAGGCCTTCTGCTCTGCTCCTTGTTTGGAGGACTGTGTTTCCTGGCCTTGGCTTCCTTGAGATCTGGAGCAGAGCAGTGAGAGCGGGCACGTGGCTGAGCGCAAGTGGTGAGCAAAGCCCTCCCAGAGACCACAGAGAGATAGCCCATTCCCACCGCCTACCGACACAGCCCGGCTGGGATTTAGCTCAGTGGGTAGATCGCTGTGCTGCAGTCTCTGAGGTCCCAAGTTCAATTCCCAGCACTGCAAAAATGGGAGAAGGGCCTGGCAATCCACTCCCAAGGCAACCCTGAAACAGTCAACCATTGAAAACCCTATGAGGGTTACTATGAGTTGGATACCGACAACTCGATGGCACCTAACAACAACAACACCAACACAGCCCATGGTGCCAGCAGGCTCACCACGTCCTCCGTCCTCTCTGTCCTTGGCTCTTCTGCATCTCTTATACCAGGTTGTTCCTCCTCCTCCCAGCACCGCTTTGAGAAGCAGGTCGCCCCAGCCTGGGGGACAATCCTGTGGGCAGCAGGTGTCCTCCCTGCCCCCTGTTCCTTCCTGTGCCTTCTGGTGGGTTGAGAGGCAGTGGTCATTCCACTTGGCTGCCTCCGGAGAGTCTCCTCGTCTCTCACCTTGAGTTCCCAGATCGCGTCCAGTGCGTCTTCTTCCTGTGCGCGGTGCTGGCGGCCAGCACTGGCCAGCTGCTCAGGAAGAAAATTGGAACTAAGGGCGGAGGTGGCTGGAAATGGAAACTTCCCTGCCCCCTGCAGGCACTTATGCAGTGTCCATGCAGTCAGTGCAAGACAGAGCGAGCCAGGTGGTGCCGGGTTGTGGGATGACCCATGGGCCAAGAGAGCAGCCAGGGCGGAGCCAGCTTCACCATCTCCCTGCTGCGAGACCATTGAGGAGCAGCTGAACCTTTCCTAGATGTTTGGTTTCCTCATCTCTTTGCCAAGGGTCATGCCTCACCCCCTTGGCTGGAGTCTCTTGAGGTGAAACGAAGTGAACTAGGATAATCTGTGTGCAGGGCCTCCACAGTGGAGTGCACACGCTGGTCACTTGGGGGGACGAGCCACTCTGCCAGGGTGAGTTAAGAAGGGACACTTGTAGTGCCCTACACGTAAGTCTGAAAGCCCAGCAATGGAGAAGCCCCCGCTATGGTGCACGGAGGCAGCATCAGTGTGCAGGACTTAGTGGGGACGTGGACAGACCACAGAGTCCAGTTGACCACAAAGTCGAGTTGAGCCAACAGGGTGATGTTGTCACACGAAGTCCATGTTCTTGTGGGATGACCAAGTACACAGCAGAACACTGGGGGTGGTCAAAGGTGAGAGGGGACAGGGCCCTCCACACTGAGCACAGGCCCGGCGGTCTTAAGCCAGAGCCCTCGGGAGGCCCAGGTGGCAGGCTGGCACCTTCTGAGAAGAGCAGCCAGAGAACATGGGCAGCAGATTCGGCGCACAAAGGCTGAGGAACCACCTGGTAGTCACTGTCTCCCTGGGCGCAGCTGCACAGGCCAGGCACAGGACACAGACCAGGCTTGCGCTGAGAGCCTAAAACCCAGAGAGCTCTGGCCTGAGAGGCAGGTTCCCCGGGAAGAGGTTTCCATTGTTTGGAGTGGGAGAAGCAGAACAGACAGGAGCCCAACTGCACAGTGGCCCCCAGTGAGGAAGCTGGGGCTCAACCTTGCAGGGCAGAAGCTGCAGAGGGCGCAGCTGAGGGATGTCACGCTTGTTTGAAGGGTTGTTGTTGTTGTTAGGTGCCATGGAGTTGAGTCTGACTCATAGCGACCCTCATAGGGTTTTCAGTGGCTGACTGTTTCAGGATTACCTTGGGAGTGGGTTGCCACATCCTTCTCCCATTTTTGTGGTGCTGGGAATCTAACTTGGGACCTCAGAGACTGCAGAGTGGTGGTCTACCAACTGAGCTAAATCCCAGCCCTGTTTGAAGGGTAGGACTCAGCGGATGCTATCTAGAACCTTCCAACCACCCTCCAGCGGCCAGAGGATTTGCAGTGGACCACACACAATTCCCCAACTGCTCCCTTTTAGGAACCTTACAATCCCTGATATGCAAACCGGGCCACGACACCCAGGGTGACTGCGGGCACAGTCACTGTTTCCTGCACACCAGAGATCCCATCTAGTGTGTGCTCTCTGCCCA
Source organism: Pedetes capensis (assembly GCA_007922755.1). Classification (NCBI taxonomy): domain Eukaryota; kingdom Metazoa; phylum Chordata; class Mammalia; order Rodentia; family Pedetidae; genus Pedetes; species Pedetes capensis. The sequence continues at coordinate 42,589 of VMDO01018128.1, forward strand.
GCTGGGGGACAGGGATCCCAGGTGAGTCCTCAAGAATGATTATCCTGGTCATCTGGGGAGAGCTGGTGGCTGAGGCAACCCAGAGCCCAGGGACCAGGACAACCAAGTCACAGAGCAGCAACAGCAATCCTGTGTGCAGCGGTAGACCCCTGCCTGGCCACTGCCTCCAAGCAGGCGGTGTCCTGCCTTCCCTCCACGTGGTGTCTGTTCTGGCAAAGCAAAATGAGAGCCCAGTCAGCCAATCCCTCGCCCTGGAAGACTTGGAACAGAATGCAAGAAATCCACACAAGACCCATCTCAAATCCAATAATGGGGAACCGCGGTCCACAGCTCTCCATGGGGACAAATTAACAGAGAGAACTCGCTCTACATGCACAGATTTATCAACGAAAAGAAAAGCAATAACCCG
>VMDO01018129.1:0-16217 GCA_007922755.1 Pedetes capensis
ATCATGTTTGGAAGAGTGGCAGGTCAACGGAAAAGAGGAAAACCCTCCACCAGATGGATTAACACAGTGTCTGCAACAATGGGCTTAAACATAAATAAGATGGTTTGCCTGGCACAGAATCGGCAAGTGTTTCGATCTGCTGTACATAGGGTCGCTATGAGTCGGACTCGACTCGACGGCACCTAACAAGAACAACAACTTGCTAGTACATTTGAGTGTGTAGAAAGTCATGGGGAAGAAAATTTTTAATCTAATATACAATACTCACACATTTTTAAATTTATGAGATCAAGTCATTGTTAGGGTGGAAAAGGAAGTGATCCCTGTATTGCCCATCATAAATAGTCTTGACCAAACTCATATAACAGAAGAAGGTTAACAAGAGAAAAAGGTGGAAAATTTATTTGGTCATCATTTTGCAGTAACCTTCAATTTGAAGATCCCAAGACTGAAGTTGAACAGCTCACTGTTCTGCTTTGTTTCAATGAAGCACGGACAGCCACATACAAATATGATTGGTCAAAAAGGGTATGATCTAACAGTAATACAATGAGAGGGCAGGCAGGAAGGCTTGTCTCTGCATATTCTTCTTGGCCTGTCTGGACTGCATTCTCCATTCAGGAATGAGATAAGACTCAGTGGAATGCCTCATGACCTACAGTCATGTGAGGGCTGTTAATAATGTCTCCATGGGCATCTCTGAGACAGAAACATGGACGAAATTAGGTAATAGCTTTAGGTTTTACAGATGGCTTTGGGGAAAAAGGGTTCTGGTTTCTATAACCTGCCTTGAGGAAGGGAATTGACTTTTTGTGTGTAGTACCAGAATTTAGAACCAGTAAATGGAAAAAATAATGTGGCATATATCAACCTAAAATTAAAGTAAAATGATATTTTAATGAGTGTCTTTTATGTTCATGATTTCATTATTGATAGATGATAAATTAAAGGCTATGATTTATATATACAAAGAGTATTTGTAATCTGTGTAATAAATCACTTCAAAATTTAGTGATTGACGACACATATCGACAGTGTCATAGTTTCTGTGGGTCAGAAACTATCTTCAGACAGCTTGAGTGGTTCTGACTCTGAGTCTTATTGGCAGGAAAGCATTTAAAATGTCAATGTTTTAGTCATCTCAAGGATGGAGTGGGGCTGAAATTTCTGCTTCTAAGCCCACTCACAAGGTTGTTGTTAGGCTTCAGTTCCTCAAGAGCTGCTAGACTACACCACATGGACAGCTTTGTGAGGCTGCTGAAACATGGCAGCTTGTTTCCGTGTGTGTGAGGAAGGAGACAGAGAGACAGAGTCCTTGCCATTTTTTTCTTAAATTCCATAGTTCCATTTATACTATAAGTTAAAATGTGTCCAAAACAAATTAGTAATGTAGGGAGAGAGAGCAAGAGTGAGAGAGAGAAAGAGAGAGAGAGGGAGAGAGAGAGAGAGAGAGAGAGAGAGAGGGAGAGAGAGAGAGAGGGAGAGAGAGAGAGAAAAGAGAACTGTGTTTGGTGGGGCTGGTTGGTGGGGCAGGAATTTGGGATTTGTAACCTAATTTCAACACTGGCATTTCCTCACTTTTGCCAGATTAGAAGCAATTCTATGCCCATGACCCATTCAAATAAAGGCTATTACACAAAATATTGATATCAAGGGACTGAAATCATTCATGATGGTTTATGGCACCATCACAGATACTGTGGAGAGTACCCTAGAATTGGTTAGCAGTTTAAGGTAGATTAACTGTGAATTTCTTTCAGTGGTAATATTTTTCTATTAAATTTGTCATCACAATACCTGGAATGCCAAAGAAATTTGCTGATTATATGTGAGACACATTTTCAAAACAACCCTTGATCTAGCTGATTTTTGAATTCAGGAAGACATAAGAATTCAAATATGCCATTTATTTTAATTTATATTCATTCACTCATTTCACAAATACTTGCTGAGCATTGACCAAGGCAATAATATGTTAAATAATACAAATATACTGATGAAATAAAAAACACATTGTCTACATTCAGAGAACTTAACTATAGTGTACAGGATAACCACCTTAATCAGATGTTTAATTTCATTAGATTTTTCTGGATAAAGTTGATAGAACACTTTTTATAAATTTCACACATTTAGGTGCACCACTAACTAAATTTTGTCTAAACCATAAAAGTGATACAGACTGATATCACATCTATGCTTAGTTAATTTATGAGGGAGTGTTTAAGACCTTTTACCAACATTCACATGATAAAGATGTTATAATCTATCATTGCACATATTTATTGCATTGTACAAAAAACAAGGTGTAGAAGATAATAATCCATATTGGTTTATGACTAAATGTTTTTTGATGAGCTGTGAATCTTAGTTGATGGATTAAAAGTATGGTAACATCAAAAAGCTTTGAGGCTCACATAAAGCATCATCAAAATCCATAGTAAACATAGCAAGAAAGACTGCAGATAGGTTTAAACTCATCGCAAAAAAAGTATTGCCAACTGCCCTGAAATTGATAAGGCTCATATAATCAGATCAAGAAAAACTCTATTTCCATACACATACATACATACATATATATATATATATATATATATATATATATATATATATATATATATACTCAACACCACCTAACAACAAACAGCAACACATAATATATAAATAAATATATGTTTCATCTACATATAAAGATATATATGTATATGTATATATGTGTGTGTATGTATGTATGTGCGTGTGTGTGTATATATATTGTGTAAACATATATAGATATATAGATATATAGATATATAAATAATCTAGATATTATATCTAGATATTATATCTAGATATTAAATAAATATATATATATATAAATATAAATATAGTGTGTAAATAAATATATATAATATATATATATTTAAAGGTTAGAATGTGTGGGAGCCACGAAACTTTTAGAGACACAGAAGTTTGGATAGTTATTTGGTAGGCAGCCTACATATTTTCTTGGCTTGTAATATATAACTTTGTAAATTTCAGACTCTTATTTCTTATCATCATTGCCTATGCCGTCTTTTCTCTTGACTTATTTTATAGGAGGTTTCCCAGTGGAATAGATGAAACTAGCCTGCTTGAACTTTTTCTGTGATGTGTTTGACAGAAAACAACTTTTGTCTTTCAAAGGAAAGTAAACAATTGCTGAGGGATTGAACCTATTTCCAGGCTCATCACTATGCATGTAATGGATGAAAAGAATGACCTATGAGGTCTTTGGATTGTTCTTATTTTTAATACAAGGTGCCTTCATTTAAAAAAATGTTTAATGACTTGAGATTTCATTTACACCAAATAATGAGAGCCTGTGCGAGACTGCAAATTGTGTCTTGGGTGTTGTCATGCACTGCTGCACTTGATAGATAATTTGTTCAGAGTCCTGGAAGAGAGCTTTTTAAAAATAACTGACATTGAGGATGCCAATAAACATTGATGCCATGTGAGTGCCAGCTGCGAAATCATTAGTAGGTTGAAACACCCTACCGTGCAAAAAGCTTCAAACTGATTTGAAGAGGGATGTATTTTAGCCAAAAGCATAAATGAATTCATGAATTTGCCCTACTTACAGTTCTGTGTCTCAGTTCTGTCTTTTAAAAATTTCATTTACTATAATTCTTATATTAGCTTAGGCTGCTGAATATATCATTTGAAAAGACAGAGTGTACTATTTTTTATATATCCTAAAAGACAAGTGCTGTTGCAATCTGTTAGTGGATGTTACCATTGTAAATCCGCCTGTCTAGTTAGCTGGTAAATGAAAAGCTTTCCTGAAATTTTGCTTGGACCCTCATACTAAGATTGGATGATTTGGGAAGCCATGCTTATAGGTGCATACTGTACAAGTCTATGTTGTGAGAGACATAAATATCTATATTTTATTCTGGCTATAACTAAATAAGGCCTGCAGCTGTAGCCCTGCAGCATCTGATCCCGTCAGATCTCAGAAGCTAAGCAGGGTCGGGCCTGGTTAATACCTATATGGGAGACTGCCTGGGAACACCGGAAGCTGTAGGCTTGGGAGAAGGAACTGGCAACCCCCTCCCAAAAAATCAATCTGCCATTGAAAACCCTATGAACAGCAGAGAAGCACTGACAATAGTGTTTCCCCTGTTGTACAGAGGGTCGCTATGAGTCGGATACAGACTCAATGGCACCTAACAACAACAACAACAACATGAGTAAATACAACAGGTCTAACCTGTTTTATATATCTGCAAAGAGTGGAAATGGTACCTATATCCACTGGTAGAATAACTCAGATTTTGAGTAATTGAGAATTTTTGAAAGATTTAGCAGACAAAAAGGGAGAAAAGCCTATTTTGATAGCCATTGAGTTTTCTGTCCCTGGAATACTCAAATTCCTGTCAGACAGACAAAATTTAATCTTTAAAATAGCAAAAATATATGGCCAGATGACTTTAATGGTAGTTTTACACCTTTTTGGTTTTTGTCATTTTTTCATACAGAAAGTTCCTGCTGGCTAATTCTAGCTCTATATTATGGGGAAAGGTAAAATGAAACATGATGACAGGGAGAAATGCAAAAAGGATTCCCCACACTGTGATTAGGAAAACTTACTTTCCTTTCTTTGTATTTCATTACAAAATCTTCAGGAGGTAAACATACTTGTGTAAGAGCTATAGCTTTGGATATTCTGCATTATTTTGCATTAAAGTTCAGTATTCCTTCAATATTCTCCTTATTTTTACTTAATTATGATTTCTATTCTTTCTCTCACTTTGCATTTCCTTTTTAAAGTATCTAAATAAACAAATAATAATTTTAAAGCTCATGTTTGTGGAACAGCAATATTATCAGCTAAATCCAACCAATTTCACAGTTAGTAGTATACCAATTAGCATTTCATTATATTAAATGCCTTCTTAAAACAGTTTGAAATAATGTAAGATGTTATATTCATTTGATTAAGCTGCCAGGTTGCAATGTGGAATTGCTGATTTTTCAGCATTTTTCAGTTACAAATTGCCAGCTGCATGAATGCTATGTGGTGGTAACAAATAATAATACCAAGATATCACTGGAAGAATGCAAAATAAATCTTTCTTGAACAAAGACCGATTAATAAAAACTAGGTTTTCTCTTCAAACTCCTGCAATTGTCTATTTTAAACACCAGACCTTTTTAGTTACCACACACATGGAAAAGGTGTGGTATGGGTAGTACTTACCTTAGAAGTGGCACATGCTATTTCAGCTTATAACGTATTATCCAAAACTAGTATCATTATCGAAATATAATCACAAGTGAGATCAGGACAAATGGAGGAGCACATGGATATTCACTGAGCTATGTATCTATAATACACAGATACTGAGAAATGCATGGTGCTCCATATGGAAACATTTCTGTAAAAGATATGTTGTATTTCTGTGAATGGAAAGAATACTGAAATTCTGATGGAAGTAAAATGTCTTTTTAAAAATATATTCCAATATTACAAAAACACAATTTGGCACAATAGAAAGCTACTAGACTCAATATTGTTTTTTTATTTACCAAAATGCAACAAAGGATTTGAGTATTTTTTAAATAGTACTTGAGGGCCTTGCACATACTTTGCAAGTGTTCTACTACTAGGATGCACACCCCAGCTCATTTTTTTGTATTTATCTTGAGTCAGTGTCACTCTAAATTACACAGGTTGCCTCTGGCCTCCAACCTGTTATCCTCATGCCTCCTCAGCCTGAGTTGCTGCAATTAGCAATGAGCCACCATGCCCAGCATTGGGTCTTGAGCATTCTTATCTTCAGATACAGTGTTTGTTAAAAAAAAACGGATAATCTTTATTTCAATTACCAAAACATAATTTTTTGCAAGATAGAAATGAATATTAAGGACATATATAATGAGTCTGTATGAAAAATATAAAAATTTTAAGAATGATACTTGTTCTGGTGATATAAGTTGGGAATGCATTAGAGAAATTAGAAATTTGGAAAGAACCAGGAAAACCCTTAATATATATGAAATATAATCTCCTAAATTTTCAGTGTTGGAAGGCTTCTCTAATTCTGAAATCACAAAGTGGTAATTGTATTAGAGATAATCTAAATTTACTGTCAAATTGAAGTTATTTTTATTAAAGTCATGAAAACTTTTGAAAATAGTTTTAGATCTAAGGTTAGAAAATATCACAAGAAAACAATTAGGATAATCAATCTGAGGAATAAAACATTTATATATTTTTCTTAATTGTGAAAGAATAAGCATTTTAGATAAAATTTTTGCCCTTGGAGAAAAATTGTAGCAATTTAATTTCATTATATGTTTAGAAAGGTGAATTACAGATCAATAACTAATGTTTGGAGAACCAAATATAATAGAAAATTGAGAATTTCTATATCTGAAGTACTTCTAATACTTAAAACTACTTACTAAATATGTGTTTTTTAAAAAGAATTTCAACAATATTATTACATGTAAGCAAATGTGCAAGATTTAAAGAACATTTTATAAACAATGCTGTCATAGACATAAATAGATCTCTAGTTTTCTTGAGAGAAAACATTCTCATGTAGTCAGCTATACATACATTTGTGCATTACATACATTTTAAGTGATTCAATTTTAAAGAATGTTGTGTCTGTTGGTCATTTAGATGAATTTTGAAATACTGGATTTTTCCCTCAAATTTATTGTCTGTCACTTGTGAATGGATTTGTGTATGCTAATGAAAATGCAGGCCTTCAGCCATACCACTGTGACATCTAATCCTGTCAGATCTTGAAAGCTAAGCAGGGTTGGGCCTGGTTAGTACTTGGATGGGAGACCACCTGGGAACACCAGATGCTGTCGGCTTGGGAGAAGGACCTGGCAACCCCTTCCCAAAAAGCAATTAGCCATTGAAAACTCTATGAATAACAAAGAAATGCTAATAATAGCGTATCACCTGTTGTACGGGTCAGACACTGGACTGGATGGCACTGAACAACAACAGCAATGAAACTGGCTAGCGAGTTTCAATTTGGTTAACTTGGTTAAATTTTAAAATATATTTCTAAGAATCCTTTTACTTATAGGGGTCTGAGTTAATCTTGATCACAAAAGGAAGTTGTCAGAGATTTGAAAGGCATAAGTGATACACACAACTCTCAAGAAGTCTTTTTGAATATTTGTTTGCTTTTCATATTTAGGGGATTGAATCTAGGACTTTAGGCATGCTAGGCAAATAGTTTACCACTGAGCTGTACCCTATCCCCGTTTATTATATTTTATTTTTGAGATAAAGTCTTACTAAGTTATGCGGACTGCTTCTGGCTTAGAACTCATGGTCCTTTTGCCTCAACCTTCCATACAGATGTGCACCATGGTGGCTGGCTTAAGAGACCTATTGGATGCTAAGATAGGCCATATAAAAAACTACACAGTGAGCTCTAGCACAGTCATGCTCTTCAGCTGTGTCAGAAGCTACCTTCCAAGCTATGGTCCCTAGGGACCCATAGCAGTTCTAGATTCACCTCTAGAGACTTAGATGTGGACACTTAAGTGTACCTAACCCCAATAGTTTCCCAAAATGCTTCGCACCTATTCCTACTTCAGCTATTGGATATGATTCGCTTCTCAGATTGACTGGAAAGTGACCCCCTCTGGGGTCCTCCTTGTTTAGATTCTTTACTTTTCCAGTATCTCCCACAATTTGGCAGTTCTAATCCAAATAATAACGTCCATACTAGATACCATTCCTATTGATACTGATCTCCGAATGGAACCTGCATTGTCTGAAAATCAAACTAATACAACAGGCACTATAATTGTCTGTCCCCACATGTCTGTCATCTTGCCATGCTGAGGGGGCTTGTGTGTTGCTGTGATGCCGAAAGCTATGCCACTGGTATTTCAGATACCAGCAGGGTTACTCATGGTGGAAAGATTTCAGCTGAGCTTTCCGAGTAAGATAGACTAGGGAAAAGTACCAGGAAATGCACTCTTGAAGCAATTAGCCATCAAAACACTATGAATAACAGAGAACCACTGTCAAATATAGGTCCAGAAAATGAGCACCCCTAGGCTGGAAGGCATTCAAGATATGACTGTTGAAGGGGGGTTGCTTCTTCAAAGTAGAGTCAACACTAATGATGGAATATTGTAAAGCCCCTGGGACTTCCTTTTGCTGATGTAACATAGCTCTAAATGAGCAGAAACAGTGATTTCAACATTGGGTTCAAATATAAAAAGATCGAGTGCATGGCACTGTGTTGGTTAGCGTTTTGTTCTGTTGTACATAGGATCACGAGTTGGATTTGTCTTGACAGCAACCATCAACAGCGTTATTCCATCATTGTTGCAGATGAAACACTCAAGACTGAGACAGCAAAAGTCACTCTTAAAAAATGGAGTTGGAATTCAAACTTAAGCAGTCCACCAAATGGGAGTCTGCAACCCAACAAGAGTTAGAGAATTATATTTTTCCCCAAACTGCACATCCTTCTGCAGCAATGTTCAAGGACAATTGATATCCAGGAAAAATCTGGTGTGTAGACTCTGAAGTCACATTACATACAATTGAAACAAAGCTCTATAATACATGCCTGTGGAAGGCACACTAATGCCTTCACTCCTCACATATGTCCATGTTTTTATTCCTGCAACTTATAAATGTTATAAGGAAAAAGCAATTTTGCAGATGTGTTAAAAACCTTGAGATATGGAGATTCTCCTGTTTTGTCTGGATGTGTCCAATATCATCACAAGGGACCATTACAAAAGAAAGAAGGAGGAAAGAGAGACAGTCTAAGATACAAACATGATAATATCAGAGGCAGGAGTCAAGAACCAAAGAATACGGGTAGCTTCTGGATGCTACAAAAAGTCAGGAAAATCGATTCTTCCCTAGGGATTCCAGAACTCTTTCTGAGCCATTTGAGATCTATTCCGCCAATATTTTAAGATAACAAATTTGTGTTGTTTTAACTCAGTAAGTTTGTGGTCATTTATTGTAGTTGGGACAGGAAAATAATGCAATGCCTAACATGTTATTCTATGCCCCATTCTGAGGCCCTCTTCTGTTTCTACCTATATATACTTCTCTCATGATTGTGTCAACTATCATAATTATTAATGCAATTTTTGTTTAGCTGAGCTTCTTTCCAGCTTAGTTGTTCAATTTATGCCTTACTTTTGATGCTTAATACACAAATTAAATTGAAAATGACCAAAATACACTCTTCTCCCCATTCATCCTTGTCTCAGAAAATAAAACATCTATTTTCTCAGTTGCAAAAGCCAAGTATTTAAGAGTAATCCATGATGCTTCATTTTCCTACTACATCTCTAATAATGTTTTTTTTTAATATTTACCCCTCTTTTTTCATTCTCATGCACTACTCCATATCTGTCTTTCACTGACACTTCTACAGTAGCCTTCCCAGTTGGCTTTCTGCTCCAACCTTTGTCCCACTCTGATTCATTCTAAATACAATATCTCAAATGACATTTGTTTCTTTCTTAATGTTATGCATTTTATTCCATAGATATGCTTAAAATTATCTAGTGACTTCCCATAATGCTGAAATAAAGCCCCAGACCTTTACCCTAGTTTATCTGGGCATATTCTAACTCTATTGTATATAAATATGACTTTGTTCATTTGTACCATACTGCAGCAATGCTAGTCTTTTTTATTGTCTTTTAACCCTCTGAATTGATTCATACTTAAGTTCTTTGTATTGAACTTTCTTTGCTGAGGTAGCCTTTTTTTTCTTTTCTAAAGATAAGCCTTCTTCTTTTAAGTAATTCACTTTTTAGCTTAAATATTCTCTTTGCATTCATGTGAGAATTTGTTATTTCTGGTTAGATTTTGTTGGCCCTATAATAGTTATTCTCCTGACTGGTGTTTTAAGAGAACTCTGCAAGAATTTTAATTAGCTAACTCTCTACTTCTTTATATAAGCATTTGATCCATTCCTATAGCTTAGACATTAAAATTTTTTTGATGATACTGGACTTTTTCTACCAACAAATGATCATTCCATGTCTTCTCTGATATGTGCTGTTTGCCCACATGGAACACAATCCTAACAATTAAACATGCAACTCTTCCTATAGAGAGACTGCAGAGAAATCTTATGTTTTTCTAGTTCACAGTATTCAGTATTGTCTTGTTCAAAGATGTACTCTCTTGTGTCTCTTATTTTAAGTAGGGATTAATATCCATTTCTTGCATATTAACTTATTGTCTATGTCAACCTCTTTCTATCACAAAAATATAAGCTCCAGGAAGCAAAGACATTATTTTCTTGCTATAGTGGTATTCTGTGTACCTAATACAGTACATAGCACATTTTTTCTTAAATAAATATGTCTATTAATTTAATTTTCCCATGAATCAAATCGGATCTGAATGTCCAAATCTGGGTGTGGTGGCACTTGTCTGTAATTCTAGCACTCAGGAGGCAAAGTCAAGGGAATGCCCATGAGTCCCCAGTTCCACAGCAAGAACTTTTCATTTAAAAAAAAAGAGAGAGAGAAAGAAAGAAAGAAAAAGATTTTTGCAGCTGAAATAGGTACCTGACCAAAAAATCATGAGCCTCCTAGGCTTCTTCAGTAATTAAGATTCCAGCCAAGCTCCTTTGTACTTGTGAACAGTCACAGAGAAAGAAGCTGCATGAAGAAAATTAATAAGTAATTTTTGGCAGTGAGGGCTAATTATGAGTTGCATGGGGCAAATAATAATTTTGTGCTCAATTTGACCTAAAAGTGGGATTATGAGTTCTCCTGGAGACTATGTTGAACAACTTGAAGTGACCGTTTTGATGGTTGCTCTGTTGGGAAGCTTAGAGAAATCATACACGAGATGAATGCCCATGGTAGTGCTGAGGGTCACATTGTGAAGAGCAAGGAAATACAGATGGAAGTGTCTGAGAGAGCAACACGAAGTGGCATGCAGTCAGTCACAAAGCAGTCAGCCAAAATGCACTGATGTGCCAGTGAATTTTAAAGCTATATTTGACTCTGATTTCTGTTCTTGCTTTCAGTACTTTTGAATAGGGAGAATAATGGTTCTTTTTACTTAGTGCCATCACTCTAATTCTCAAGAGCTATTGTGTAGTGCAATAACTTTTATTTTAATATCTAAGATATTTGAATAGATAATAAAGGTAATTGTTTATTCTTATTAATTTTCTGCTTCTCCAGGCTGCTTTCATACTTCTCATGTAAATGATTGACTTGCAGAATTATATGCATGCCTAAGTGCTGCTTTTTGAGAGATGACATCAATGATTTTACAGATTTTATTTTAGATTGTCTTTCAGAATTATTTCAGATGCCTTCCTATGTATAATTAGCTCTGCTTATGCTGAACAAAAATGGGCCAAATTTATGCTGAGCATTATGACACTATTTTTCTCTGACAATATATACTGATATAGAGCATTTTCATGTCTCGTATGTAGTTTTCCCTCATAATGTCCTTTTTGAAGATTTAATGCCTTATTCTATTCATCCATCAATCTGTCCATCCACCCACTTACTCATCCATTCGTTTGGCCAAAATTTTTGGATGACATCCTATCTATCAGATAGTGAAGTTTGCCCTGGTGATGTCAATTATGAATAGCATATAGTCTTTTCACTGGAGAAATCACAGGTAATAGAGATGTCAAACATACAAATGAATAATTTAAAAACAGTGTGATAATAGTTATAATTATGTGAACAATACTTCACATGGTTCTTTTCTTAAAGCTTGTAAGGCTTTATTAGAATTTACAAATGAGGCATGTTTGATGTTACATTTGGACATCTGTAAGACTAGAAAAAATTAGATAATTAAAAAATAAAACGTGGATTTTTGTCTTATAATTATTAAAATGGGTGTTAACATTTAGTAGCAAAAAATGGAAAATTATTATCTTGTTCAGTGCTATTGCAAGGGTTCTTAAGTTATGCTGTACACTCTAAGACTATTATAATGAGAGAGAGAAAAAGGGTAGATTTGTCTAAAGGAGGGAAAGGGATTGAAGAAATTTGATAGTAAAATGTATATTAAAAAGGAAATGCAATTGAATATAGATGAACTCTGTCAGTAACCAGAAAATGATAGCTTTCCAGCTTAATTTACTTTGGCAAACAGTTGCATGGATGCAATGGGAATATGTATCTCTTTTCTGCAGCTTGCTTTATCATACCAATAGATATATAATGCTTCCAGGAATAATTTGTGGTTAAATGCATGTTGTTAGCTGTTACCAAGAAAACTGAAGGGAAAAACACATTTACCACTTATAATAAAATTTCTTTAAAAAAAATCTAGTGCTCATATTGAAGAGACCCACACTGATAATTTACATTACTAATTTTCTACCGGCTTTGTGTGTGATGAAAACAAATTAAAGTGTTTCTACAGCAAATATAAGCTAAATAATAAACTCTGTAGTCAAATTATTTTTTCTTGCATCATGTCATACTAGAAAATAGTTAAGAAAGTACCTATGCAATTGAGAAACTGTGTGATTAGGACCCTTAGCCAATGACAATATTATTAAAATTTTACTATGGCATCAATATTATTTAAAATAGAAAAAAATGATATGGTTCTACCTCATTAATTATAAGGAAAATGCATCTTACTAAAATAGCTAAGAGATATTTTTCTCTTTTATGTAAAATTTCTAGATTTTGTGTTTCCCAATGCTTTGAAAATGCAATGTTTACTTGATGTAAAAATTCACGTGAATATTGATTTCACTGTGATATTGTTTCACTTTTCTGGGACTGAGACTGCCTTTAACATTACCATTTTTCTCTACTCCTTATCCCCTCTGTTCTGAGTTATCAGACATCAATAATTTTATGAGCTGGGGTTTAGCTCAGTTGGTAGAATGCTGCTCTACACTCTCTGAGGACCCAGATTTGATCCCCAGCAATACAACAGAGTGAAGGATTTGGGAATTCACTCCAGAAGCAATCCCACAGGAATCAGGCATTGAAATCCCAATGAGAGTCACTATGAGTCAGACCTTACCAACAGCACCTAACAATAACAACAATCATTTTTTATTTATTGATTGATTGATTGGACTAGAGTTTTGAACCTGGGGCCTCATGTATGCTTTCCAAGTGTTTTACCACTGAACTGCACCCTTAATCTTTTTATTTTGATACAGGGTTTCACTAAGTTATGTAGGCTGCCTTTGGTCTCAAACTTGTGCTCCTCCTACTTCTGCCTCCACAGTTGCTGGGATTTCAGTCTTGAGCAACAGTGCCTGGCTTCTTTTTATTTTTTATCATAATATTTTCCATAAAAAATTTGGACAAAGTTTGGCAAGAGCTTGTCTCTAAATCATGTGTCAAAAGTTTGAGTGTCATTTCTGTGGTCTTTCTCAAAGATAGTCCCATGGTTTAGCCTTTGTCTATCCACTTACAGAGCTGGAAAGTGACATTATTATTTATTTCTTAGGTCACCACAACTGGAAAAACTTCTAACATTGAAACTACCATGTAGACACATTATATTACCTGGGATGGCATAGTTCATTGGACTAAAATACAAATATAATTCAATTTCCTATATGCTTCTAATTATTAACTAAATCCTGGCCATATGATCTTATTAGCAGTCTATACAACATAAAATTGCCCCACATATTGGCATTTATTTTGACTAGAAGAATTCGTTCTGTTTATTTACTCTTGAAGACTAGTCACACTGATTTTCAGACTTGGGGATTATTTTTCCTTCACTTCCTCTTGCTCAGGGCACGAGATTCCCAACATTTTAGGTCTCTTTGGTCCATCACACTCAGTAACCACAAATTACATGGCAAATCATAAATTGGATGACAACATATCTGTACATTTTCAATCTCAAGCACTTGCTGGAGTTAAACTAACACTTGAAATCAATATAGACAATCTTCTTTGTTGGTCTATCTTGTTTGGGGTTTTGTTACATTTTGTTTTGTTTTACTCTTTCTTGCCAAGCTTTCATTTAAAGGAATCATCTCAGTTCGTCAGAATTTGTGAAAATTCTATAACAGCTCAAAAAGGAAGAAGTCTTCATTCTGGAGATAGCTCCCTGCTTCTATGAAAACTTGTCCATCTGCTCAGAGAAGGGCTCTGGATGATATGGATTATTGCTGTTAATTTCACAAGAATATCTGTTATTGTTTTCTTTCAGGAATTGTTATGTCTAGTTATTACCTTTGCAAGATTAAAGTTACTTTTCAGAAAACTATAAGTTAAATTTAGGGGCCAGGTGCGGTGGCGCACACCTATAATCCCTGTGGCTCGGGAGGCAGAGGCAGGAGGAACACAAGTTTGAGATCAGAGGAAGTCTGCATAACTTAGTGAGACCCTGTCTCAAAAAGTAAAAAAAAAAAAAAATTGGCTGGGGTGCAGCTCAGTGGTCCAGCACTTACAAAGCATGCAAGTGCAAGGTTCTGAGTGCAAACCCTAGTACTGCTAGAAAATAATAATAAAATAAATAAATAAATAAATAAACATAGAGGGGACATTTGTCTGTATACACACAGGTATATATAGAAGCATCTATTGAAAATAAAAGAAAGAAAACAATGATTTTATTGTCTTTAGGACACACACATATGGAAGGTGAAACTATTTCATGATCTCAAAAACCCACATATACAGTTTTCTTTTTTAGATGTCCTGATTTTTTAATGAACAAATAGGCATAAAACAAAATCACTCCTGTTTGTGTAAATTTTATTTTCCATGAGGAAGATACAACTTTATAATTCACAAGTATACTTAATGCCTGGGATTAAATTTTTCTTTGATTTTAATACATAAAATAAATTAAAATTCTACATTAAAATGGTAGGAGGCATATCACATTGTTCTTGAGTGTTTATAATTTTATACTCTATGTACTGATATTTTCATAGTTTAATTTCTTCCTTTTCAATTACTGCCTGTACCAACCCTAGACACCTTCAGCCTTACATCACTTGAGCACCCCAGGCACAATTGTATAATTACATTTTTATGTGAATTAATGAGGTCTAGTTTCCCGGTCCAAATACATTTTCATATACTTCCCATTGTCATGCTGGAGCTGGAGTGTGCAAGTGATATTTCTTCTTTGTGAGAGGGCTACCCATTATGCTCTAGCAGGACAGGGCAGGGAGTTAGATAGAAAGGCAGCAAAAGTGAGAGGAGATACTCCTTCCTTTTGTCTTAAGTCTCTGCTGTCATTGTCTTGGCAATGATCCTTCTCCCTGGCAGCAGTGGTTTGCCCCATGGTTCAACATCTTTCCACTTTAACAATCCACTTTATTGTACTCCAAGATGGGCCAGAAGCAGCAATGCAGGGCCTCTCTCAGAGGTCTAAGGCTCAGTTTGAGCCTTTTCCTATACACACCCCGTGTGTCAGTGCCAGCAAACATCAAGCCTCCTCAGAAGTCTGCTATGCAATCTTATGGATCTCTTCTCCAGCCTTATAGGTTCAGAAAGCAAAATCTTTTTTGTTGTTGTTTTCTGTGATGTGCACCACAATTCAAAACCATCAATTCTTCTTCTGCCTCCCTTATTTAATGCCTAGCTTTCACAATTATATGATGTGACAGAAAATACCATGGCATGAGTCAGGAGCACCTTTGTCTTCAATGCGATATCTTTACTTTTCAACTCTTTAAAGAGGTCTTTTGCAACAGTTTTTCCCAGTGCACTGTCTTTTTATTTCTTGCCTGCTGCTTCCATGGTTGTTGACTATAGAACCAAGTAAAGCAAAATCTTGGATGACTTCAGTCTTTTCTCCATTTATCATGAAGCTGTGTTCTGATCCAGTTGTAAGGATTTTTGTTTTGGTGATGTTGAGGTGTAATCCAGTCTGAAAGCTGTGTTCTTTGAGCTTTGTCAATAAATGTTTCAAATCCTCTTCACTTTCAGCAAGCAGAGTTGTGCACTCTGCATAATGCATGTTGTTGATGAGTCTTCATACAATCATGATACCATGCTCTTCTTCATAATGTCCAGCTTCCCTGTTTATCTGCTCAGCATAGAGATTGAAAGGGTATGGTGAAAGGATACAGCCCTGACACATGCCCTTCTCAACTTTAAACCAGGCAGTGTTTCCTTGTTCTTTTTGTAACAACTGCCTCCTGGTCCATGGACAGATTCCCATGAATACAATTATGTATTCTGGTATTCCCATTCTTTGCAATGTTATCCATCATTTATTATGATCCATACAGTCA
>VMDO01018129.1:16317-43155 GCA_007922755.1 Pedetes capensis
AAAAAACCTTTACTTGCGTGTGATATTAATGATATCCTTTGACAATTTCCACACTCAGTTGTATCTCCTTTCTTAGGAATAGGCACATAGATTATTGTCTTCCATTTAGTTGCCAGGTATCTGTTTTCAAAATCTCTTGGTATAAATAAGTTAGCACCTCCATTGCTGCATCTATTGAAACATCTCAATTAATGCTCCACCAACTCCTGGAGCGTTGTGTTTTTCTAATGTCTTCAAGACAGTTTCCACTTTGTCCTTTGGTACCATTGATTCCTGATCATACGCAACCTTTTGAAATGGTTGGTCCTCCAACAATTTTTTTTTTTTTTTGAATAATGACTCTGAGTTCCTTCCATCTTCTGTTGAACATTTAATATTTTTCCCACAGAATCCTTCACTATTGCCTCAAGGCCTAAAATTCTTTCTTCAGTTCATTAAGCTTGAGAAAAACAGTGTGCCATTCCATTTTGGTTTTATGTCTCCAGATCTTTGCACATGTCATTATAATATTTGATTTTTGTCTCCTCATGCTACCTTTTGAAAACTTTTCAGTTCTTTAACTTGTTTTGTTTCTTCTTACTTTATTTGCTTGGCATTCAAGGAAAAGTTTCAGACTATCTTTTGACACGTAATTTGGTCTTTTTTCCCATTTTTAATAATCTTTTACTTTACTCATGAATGATATCTTTGATGTCATGCCATATCTACTCTGGTTTTGATCATTAGTGTCTAATGTATCAAACCTGGCCTTGAGGTAGTCTCTCTCCTCAGGTGGGATATTCTCAAGGTCATGCCTTTGCTCCTGTACACCTGTTCTAATTTTCTTCAGTTTCAGCTTGAACATTCATACAAGCAGTTGACAATGTGATCCACAATAAGCACATGGTCTTGTTGTGACTTTTGATATTGAGCTTTTCCATCATCTCTTTCCACAAATGTAGTCAGTTTGGTTCCTGTATGTTCCATCAGGTGAATTTGATGTGTCAAGTCACAATTAATGTTGGTGAAAAAATGTATTTTCAATGAAAAGTTGTTGGTCTGACAAAATTCTATTATGTGATCTCCAGCATTAGTTCTGTCAGGAATGTTGTATGTTCCAACTACTGAGCCTTCTTCTTCTTTTCTAACTTTTACATTCCAGTCACTAGTAACTTATCAGTACACCTAATTGCATGTTTGATCTATTTCAGATTTCAGAAGCTGGTAAAAATCTTCCTTATCTTCATTTTTGGCCTTAGTGGTGGGTTTGCAAATTTGAATAATAGTCATATTAATGGGGCTTCCTTGTAGGAGTATAGATATTATTCTATCACTGAAGGTATTATACTTCAGGACAGATTTTGAGATGTCTTTTTGATGATGAATATAATCCAATTTCTCTTTAAACTGTCATTTCTGACATACTAGACTATTTGATTATCTGATTCAACATGGCCCATGCCAGTCCACTTTAGCTCAGTGATGCCCAGAATGTCAATGTTTATGTGCTCCATTTCCCTTTGGTTGATTTATAATTTTTCTAGATTAATTCTATGTACACTCTATATTCCAATTGTTAATGGATGTTTACAGTTGTTTGTTCTTATTTTGAGTTATGTCACATCAGGCCATGAATGTCCCTGGGGACTCTGCACTCTCTGAGGCCCTAGGAATTGGCTCTATATTCATCATTAAGATCAACTCTATTTTGAGGAAGCAACTCTTCCCTAGTCATCTTTTCAGTGCCTTCCAACCTAGGATACTCATTTTCTGGCACTATATCTGACAGTGTTTCTCTGTTATTCAGAGGGTTTTCAATGGCTAATCTTTTCAGGAGTTGGTTGGCCATGTCCTTCTCCCTAATCTGTCTTAGTCTAGAAGATCAACTGGACCTATCCACCATGGGTGACTCTGCTGCTCTCTCTAATACCAGTTTCATAGCTTTCAGCATCCCGGAAATACACAAGCCCCCACAGTACAACAAACTGACAGATATGTAGGGGCATTATATTGTGGATATTAGAAATTATTAAAATTATCTCATAGTTCTCAATCACTCAAATTATAAGGGCTGGTTGTAGTGTATAAGTGTAATCATAGCTACTCGGAATATGGAGGTAAGCGGATCATAGGTTTGAGGCCAAAAGCAGCCTATGTAATATAGAGAGAACCTGTCCCAATTTAAAACATAAAAAAGGACCTGGGGATGCAATTTGAGACACCCTGGTTTAGTCCTCCAGCAATGCAAAATAATTATTTTATAAGGCTAATATCCACTTATAGAAGAAAATATTTATTGAATTTGTTTATGTTGTTTTGTGGCATTTGAATGTCATTTATGCAACATGTTTGTGCAAAGTAAAGTATTATATATTATTTAAGCATATCTTATATTAGGTCTAATTTACTTTTTGATAACAATGAAATGTTGATATATTCTTTCTTAAACTCTTTTTTGATATTTTAAAATTTTAACTTTCTGTTCTTAATTTATATTACATCAAAATAAATCATCTTATCACAGTATGGTAGGCCTTTGGTCATTATTTTAATTACTTTACTTTTGATTTGATTTACATAGCTGAGTTTTGTGCACAGGACTGGAATTTCAACAACTGAGGAGGCAGAGTGAGGAGGATCATGAGTTTGAGGCCAGAGGCAGCCTGCCTTCCTAAGCCAGACCCTGACTCAAAAATAAAAAAAATAATAATAATATGAGGGATGGAGATGCAGCCCAGTGATAGAACACTTGAAAATTATGTGTGAGGCCCTAGGTTCAACCATCAAGCACCACCCAAAAAAAAAAAAAAGGATTTACATATGATTATATATTTCACATTTTTATAGTTGTATGCTGCCAATAAAACAAAAAATTACATTGATGTTTGTGGTAATATTTATTTCACATTTTAAAGAAAAATATTTGTACTTCTATACATTAAAAACTTCTATTATTTATATGTACTGGGCTTTAGCTCAGTTGGTAGAGTGCCACTCTGCACTCTCTGAGGCTCTGGGTTCAATCCTCAGCACAAAAAAAAAAAAAAAAAAAATGGGAGAAGGACCTGACCACCCACTCCTGAAAACAACCTAAAAGCAACCAGACAATGAAAACCCTATGATTAGAACAGAAGCACTGACATAGTGCAGGCATCACAAATTGTCACGAAATGTTTCTTCTCTTGTAGGTAGGATGGCTGTGAGTTGGACCTGACTTGATGGCACCTAACAAAAACAAAATTCTTTACTTTCATCCTTATTGAAAATTTTCAAATTATCAGTGAGTTTTGGATAGATGATTATTTTTTTTCTTTATTTGTAAATGATGATGGAGTACAGAGTAAAATAGCATTGGCTTTTTCCATTATGCCTCCTTCACATCACTTCTGGCAACACTTTCATCAACCCACAAACTTTATGGAGCCTTATAGCTAATATGTAGTAAAACCAAAATGCTTATTTGGGTTATATTCCCCTATTTTTCCAATATAATCATGAAGTTGTGCTATTTACATTGTGATTGTCCCCTTCCCATTTATCTCTCCCCATTGACCCTCCTTGCCATCCTATCTTCTCCAATCTTTACTTCCCTCTGCTAGCTCCTTCCCTCCTTACTACTCTTTATTGTGTCCCTTCTACACTAAGATTAATTGTGCATTTTTTATATATCACTTTGTGTATAGGATTTTTGTCTTCCTTTAAGTATGATTCAGCTCCCAAATATGAGTGACAACATATGGTATTTCTTTTTTGGAGCTTGTGTTCATTAGCTTTAGATGATGTTCTTCAACTCCGTCCATTTTGCTGCAAATAACATTATTTCGTTTTTTTATTACTGAGTATTATTCAATTATGTATATGTACCATAGATTTTCTATCCATTCATCTATTGATAAGCACCTTAGTTTGTTCCATATCCTTGCTATTGTGAAAAGTACTGCATTGAATATGGAGATGCAGGTGTCTCTGTGGTATGATGATTTGTCTCCCTTTGGGTATAATCCCAGTAGTGGTATAGCTGCACCATATCATGGTTCTGTTTTCAGTTTCTGGGGTATCCCCATATTGATTTCCAAAGTGATTTAACCAATTAACAGTTACACTAACAGTGTAAGAGGGTTCCTTTTTCTCTACAACTTTGCCAGCTTTTGTTATTATTTGTTTTATTGATCTTGGACATTCTCACTGGAGTAAGGTGGAACATTAGAGTTGTTTTGATTTGCATGTTCCTAATGGCTAGAGATATTGAGCATTATTTCATGTTTCATGGCCATATGAAATTCTTCATTTAAGAACTGTCTGTTCAGTTCCTTGGCCCACTTGTGTATTGGATTATTTGTTGTCTTGGGGGTTGTTTTCTTGATTTCTTTGTAAATGCTGGAGATTAGTCCTCTGTCTGATGTATAGGATGCAAAGATTTTCTCCCATTCAATGGGGACTTCCTTGACTCCGTTGATTATTTCCTTTGCTGTACAGAAGCTTTTTAATTTCATGTAATCTCATTTATCTATTTTTGTTGCAATTTCCTGAGCAATTGGAATCTTATTAAGGAAATGCTTTCCTATGCCTACATGTTGGAGTGTGTGCCTAAGTTGTCTTCTACTAATTTTAAGGTTTCTGGTTTTATGTTGAAGTTGTTTTATCCATTTGACATTAACTCTCCTGCAGATTGAGAGATGTGAGTCTGTTTTCACTTTCTTGCAGGTGGAAATCCAAGTTTCCCAGGTAGATTATTAAGCATAGTGATAAACACATGTGAAAGTTGTCCTTATTCATTTTGCTGTATAATAATCAAAAACTGGGTGAAGTTTCAGGGTAAATAAGGGTGGTATTAAAATATAACAGTGTACTCCTCTAAATAAATATTTGGAAGTTGATATCCAAATAAAATCTGGATGAATTTTATGTCACTTTTATTTAATTTTACAATAGAGTAGCTAAGCAAATCCTTGTTTCACCTGTGCATCTTCACTGCAGTGACTTGGGTCATCATATAGAAATTTCTGGTGGCTATTGGAGAAATAGAAAAGTAGTTAATAGACAATACTAGTTTTTAATTTAATGTCACTGGATTTGGTAATTATTAATTTTGTTAGCTATACAAATTAAATACACTTATAATATTATGAGGATGATGAAACAAAAGTCACTCTAATTATTTTTGTTAAAGATAATTAATACAAGATATCAGACACATGTGCATCTGTTGTTAAGACTGAAGAATGAATGTTAGGACATCCAGAGTCCAGGCATTGCTAGGGAGTTTCCACCATGCTGGAGAGCTTCTCTGCATTCTACTGCAGAAAAACAGTAATTTTCAGAGGACTCAATTTCTGGAAATCATTGTCAAAGATATTAGCCTTAGTTACCTGCTGAGAACAATGACTTCTCCTTCTTTTCTCACTTCCAAATTGAGTGCAGTTTTCTGATTGGCAGTGTCTAATAAGGAAGCATAGAAAAAAGGGGATTTCTGAATACCTAATTCCAGGGTTTTCCCTGTAAGAAGAGGAAAAATTTATAATCAAGTAAAAAATAGAATATCTGGATGAAATTGAAATAAATATTGAAATTTTTATTAGTTTATTTTTATTATATCTAAAAGGTGATTAACTTGAATTACTGTCTAATTCAGCTTAAAATAAAGTTTTACGGTTAACTATACAACCCAAATTCCTTATATTACTACATTTTAAAAGACAATAATCAAGTGATGTAAGACAGACACTGCTCAATAATTTTTATGTACATATATGAGTGCAAAAATACTTACAATTACTTTACAATTGAATATCTCAGTTCCCCAGTGTTAGTATAGAGTAGGATACTATTATTGCATATTATTCTGTTGGAGAATGAATGAATATATCTTATTATCTTGTTCATTTTCTTGTTGAAGTCAAGTATTGTCTGTTTTGTCAGTGAACAAACTTTAGTTTAGTTGATGTAAATATTACTTTGTGAATATTAATAAATCCTCTGATTTCAAGACAGTGAATGAAATGCATGTATATTTTGCCCTTCTGTTTTATGTCACAATTTAGAAATAAATAGCTAAACAAAAGGCACAAATATAATGAAAGAGCTACATTAGGGATAAAGAAAGAGATATTTTGAAGATCCAGGAATCATGAGAAATCCTTGAAAGACCAAACACTGGTTGTTTCTGATAGAAAACACAAGCCAAGATAAACACTGTAGTGCCATAGAAGATAGAATCGATGTTAAGGGAGCACTTACTGTGAAGATAATGAATCAAAGAGTCACAATGGGCCAGAAAAACCAACTTGTTTGGTTACTGTACTGGAGAACATTAATGAAGAAGGACATTTCTGACTAGACAGAGTGAGTCTAGGAGCTTGGAAGAGAAAAAGAGTGATACCCTTGGTGACTGGTAACAGGTGCATTCTTTTGACACTGGGGATGTGAGATTACTACTTCTTAGCAAGATAATTGAAATTCTGGACTTGAGGGTGTGAGTACTTGCTTTATTTCCTGAGATTGTCAGTGATCTCCATATATAAAGGCAGAAAATAATCTAAACATCAATCTTAATGGCTCTAAAGCTGAACATATGAATTTATAAAGAAAAGTTAACTCTATGAGAAACAGAACAAACTCTAGTATTGAAGAATACAAACTCTAGAAAGAGATATAATAGAACATCAAGAAGAGAGTACCTAAAAACTCACATAATTGTTATATATAAAAGACACAAAAACTACTTTAATCACAGAATAATAGGTATATATGAAACAGTTTACTATCTCCAAAGATGAAGCTGAAGTTGAGACTAAAAGATTAGATAAATAAATGCCCCCCCAAAAAAGTACAGAAAAAGATAGAATTGCTAAAAAGGGCTTAAAAGAACAGTTTTGAAAGTGTCCAATGATTAGTTTGCTTGTTTCCTATCTCTGAGTATGAAATGATTGAGATAAAACAAGGAGTTAAGTAGACGGAGGCCACCTTTCCACCTGTTTCATTAATAATGCCTGTGTTTGGTAGAGTATGTCATGTGCACAGTTATTTGCAAGAGATCAAAATCACTCACAGTGAATACTGACCCCAACAGGCGGTCTCCTGTAAACACAGCCTCACTGACAGTTGATGGCAAAGACAAGAGCAGCAGGAAATGTTTTTGCAGGGCAGGGCAGTTGTCAAAGGAAACTTAGATAGGAAGGGGGGAGGGGGGAAACATAGAGGAGGGTAAGGGGTAACCTATATGAATAATGCTTATCAAATTGCATATATGAAAATTGTCACAACGAAAAGCATGTCAAAATGAATCACACTATGATGTACATTAAACATTTCTAATAAAAAAAAATATTAAAAAAAAAAAAAAAAAAAGGGAAAGAAGAGATGGGGATGACCAGTTCTTTACCCACAACTCAAAAATCATGCAACTTACTCCAGGGGAAAGTGTTGAAAGAGTCCAGGAATATTCCAAAAGTATATTTTCTGCAACATAGGAATAAATATCAAAATTGTGGAGAAACATTTTTCCTAGTCAAAAGAGAAGAGAATTTGAAATTTTCATTGTTTATTTAATAGAGGTTCCAGAGGAAATAATAATGAATAGGTGAAAAGTAATATTTGGGAAAGCAGTAGCCAAGTATGTGTGTCATAGTACTGGAAGAAAGACAATAATAAAGACATACATGAATGCAGACAGTCCTTGATTTACAATGATTTTTGTTCATATATATCACTTTTACTAAAATAGGAAAATAATATGCATGCAGAAGAAAATGTACTCTGAGTTTTTAATTTTTATCTTTTTCTGGGCTATCGATACAGAACCACCATGCTGTTTTTCACTCTCAATATAGTATTTAATAAGTTAATGAGATATTCTATACTTTATTTTTTATTTTTAATTTTTATTTATTATTTTATTTTTATTTATTATTTTTATTTTACTTTACATTTATTATAAAATAGCCCAAATGTGAGATGGTTTTGCCCAGCTGTAGGCTAATGTAAGTGCTCTGAATGTGTTTAAAGAAGGCTAGGTTAAGCTTTGGGGCTGGGATTTAGATCAAATGGTAGAGCACTGTGCTGCAGTCTCTGAGGTCCTGAGTTCAATTCCCAGGACCGCAAAAATGGGAGAAGGGCCTGGCAATCCATTTCCAAGGCAATCCTGAAACCGTCAGCCATTGAAAACCCTATGAGGGTCGCTATGAGTCAGATACCGACTCGACGGCACCTAACAACAACAACAACAGGTTAAGCTCTGATGTTTGGTAGTTTACATAAATAAAAGTTATTCTCTATAATATTTTCTATAACTAAAAGTTATTTTCTATAACTTTTGAGTATATATATTTAATTTAAAAGAGCTTAATGGGACATGAACTTAAGAGTATCTGCATACATATACACATGTGCACATATATATTTCTCGTATATGTATGTATGTATGTATTTGTGTGTATATTTATATACATACATATAAATAAATATATATATATATATATATAATATATGTATATGTATATACACACCTATATGTGAGCTGGAGTTTAGCTCAGTTGGTAGAGTACTGCTTTGCACTCTCTGAGGAGACAGGTTCGATCCCCAGAACCACAAAAATGAGAGAAGGGCTTGGCAATCTGCTCTGGAAGTAATCCCGAATTAATCAGCCATTGAAAACTCTATGAAAGAAAGGATAATCTCAATGTAAAAAACACAACTTCATGAGCACATTGGAAAAATAGGGGAATGTAACCCAAGTATGCATTTGAGTTTACTTCATATTAGCCATGATGCTCCATAAACCTTGTGGGTTGATGAAAGTTTTACCAAAGTGATGTAATGAATGCATAATGCAAAAATGCATTATGCTGTATTATTAATAATGCTGTATTATTACTTTGAACCTATCATCATTTACCAATAAAGAAAGATAAAAGACAAAGAAAACTCTATGAAGGTTTCTATGAAATGACACTTAACAACAACAAATACATATATATGTATATATGTATGTGTGTGTATATATATATGATATATATATATTATTCAAAGTATATATATATATACTTTATATACTATATATATATGTATATATATATATATACTTTGAATTTCAGATCAGCAAATCAAATTGGGATTTGGATGAGGGAAAATAAAGGAGGATTACCTGCAAGCATATTATAAAAGAGTTTATCGATTGACAAAAGAAGAAAATAGAATAACCTTTAAAGCACTAAGGAAAGATAATTTTGACCACAGACTACTGAAACAAACAAATTTCACAAAAGCCTACTAATGTAATGTGAGGACAAAATGATGACATTTTCCCAGAATTGGGAAATAAAAATCTTATTATTTGCAATCTTTTTTTGAAAGGATTATTAGGGAATATTCTCCAACAATAAAAGAAACTATAAACTGAGGAAGATCTTGACCATATTCTCAAATACATAGTTGGAATGGAGTAATTCTTTGAAGTTACTTGAACAGTACAAAAAATATCTTGAACTAGATGTATTCAGCAAATCTTACTGCTTCACACTGTTTCTCTAGGAGTACTGATTGCCATTAGATTTAGATTTTATCAGTTGATCCATAAATATCACATTTTCTCATAAATAGGAATATACTTATTTTGCATGATTGTATTTATTTCATACATTTTTTAGTGCTTAGTGTTATAATAATATGCAGGAAGATTTTATAAAAATAGAAATTATATTTTATGTAGGTTTGTTTTTGTTAAGTGCCATTGAGTCTGACTTATAGTGACCTTTATAGGGTTTTTGATGGTTATAGGGTTATTTCTTAATATCTGGGAAAGAAGCCTTGAAGGAATAATAGGAAATGCAATGATATAGAAATGTTTTTTTCTTACTTTGGAACTTATCATTAAAATAATCATGTGCCTATTCATATTATATAAATAATGAGGGGGCAAATGTCAAGCAATGGTTAGGGTATTGTTTTAGTGCTAGGAATATTTGACATCCTGGAATTTGACCTTGGGCATGTGCCTCAAACTTATTGAGTTCAATTTCTTTCTACTCAAGTTCTTTCTCCTGAATATCCATTCAAATATATAATCCCAATATTATCCCATTTTATATTATTATTTTATCATAATTTGCCTTCTTAGTAATTATCACTAGTAAACACTTCAAATATATGCTTACAAGTTTGTTTATTGTCTGTCTTTCCCCATGCCTTGTCAGTTCCATAGTTGCACAGACTTTGTCTTATTCATCTCTGTATCCCTGGACCAATCACCATGACTGAAGAGTAGCAACCACTCACTATTTAGTAAAAAGAATGAATGAATGCATAAATGATTATGGAATGTAGAAAATGGTTTTGATAAATCTCTTTTTCCTGTTCTTAATTTAAAAATACATCTGGCACAAATGCACAATGATAATTTATTTGCAGTACTACAAGAAAATGCCTCCAGACAGAAAACACATTGCATTTGAATCATATTGTTGAATGTTTCAGTAAATATAACCACACCTCACAGATATGTAGTAGAAAGGGATTATGATAAGCCAATTTACATTATATAAATTGATGCTCAGAAAGGTGAAATAGCTGTGCATATGAGTGTGTTTTTGTGTATATACATAGATAAATAGACAGACAATAATAAGTATAAGATAGATAAGATAGACAAAAATGCAAAAACAAATGCTTAAGTATTCAAGAACTGTTGAACCCCAAATTGAATACCTGGACTTTTGAATCCTAGCATACAATCTGCCTTCTTTAAATTGTCTTGTAAATGAAAATTATATTTCATTTCAACATTGCTGTATTTGTCAATATAGAAACAGCAGAGAAGTTTGCCAGGCAGCATCTGAAGTCATGGCAGGAGGGGTATTATCTTAATTACACCATTGGTCAGACTGGAAGAGACTGATTGTGGCTAGATTCACATGAACAACTGGCTATGCCATTTTCTCAGGCCATCTGTGTGCTAATGGGAGCCGTGATGCCAGGGCCATGCTAATGGCAATCGGAGCTCTGCAAGTAATAGCACTTTAGGCTGATCTTTTGGGTAGACTCATTTGCAGAATATGCAAATCGAAAAGTGCTTAATTAGCACTCAGGTTCTTCTGTCTTCCTCTCTCAATAACCCTTCAACATCATTGCTCCCTCTTGAATATTCACATGAAATTTTTCCAATCTATATACATATATTTCAAAACAACCCTCTGAAGTAAATTATATGTATAGTTGTTAATTACGGAAGGATTTTATTTCTTCAGTGATTGTGGAGATGATACCAACTGGGCAAACACTGAAAAGCAACTGCTTTCAAACAGCATGCCACAAGACATAGGGTGAACACATTTGATAATGAAAGACTTCGTAATTTACAAATCATTTGGTAAATTGACAGTCTCTAGGAGGGTTTCTGTTAGTGCTGCCCTTCACCAAATGTCCTTGTTATGTTAGCAATTAGCCCTATTTTATTAAATTTAAAGGAAAGAAAATCAATCTCATGTTTCTATTAGTTTAGTGGGAAAGATTTGGAAATATTTGACTGTGATACAATCATAACAGAGATTTATTCTTGAAGGTTCATTCCAGAAACCAAAATATAATAAAAAAATGATCATTTTATGAGAAGAAATTTATTCCCAGTGTTCAGTTCCATGTTAAATAGAGAAATAAAAAAGGGAGCAAGTCATATTTGCTGCAAGAGGTCATAAGCAGTAAAATTAAGCCTACAGTCAATTAATTAAATGTATTAGCAATCACCTCAATATAATTACAATTATTTAATATTGAAAAATTATTTAAAATTTGAATTTGTATTTCAAAGATCAAATTATTTTTAGCTGGAATGAATTTAGCATAAAATTGAATTTTAAAAATAATTTAGGAAAAAATTTGTTTCAGGCTATGAAACGGGCATTTAACAGAACACTCGCTGAAAGGAACAAAGTAACCTATTTTAGAAGAAAATTGTTAGAAGTGAAATTACTTATGAATTCTTTGGAAAAAAAACTCTTTCTACAATTTTAGTCATCTTCTACAATTGAGCATTCCAAAGAAAGCAGCAACCTATTTATTAATGCCACCTCTTATCCAAAATAAATTTCTATTACCTCCTATAACTTTACTCTAAAGCTTGTCCAAGCCCCTTCACAATTTTTCTGGTGTTTAGTGGATATGTCTACCACTCATTAGATGCATTGTTGTGTTGTATTTTTTTTTTTACTTTTTTTTTTTTTTTCCATTTTAGGCTTTCTCCATGACGCTGAGCTCAAAAGGTACTTTCTAATTAGTTTTGTCCTGAAAGGGAAGTTATTCGTTGCAAAGTGAATAACTATATTCAGATATTTAAATAATGAAATATTCTTGTACTGGGTTATTTATACATTACTCTTCAGAAGATAATATTTTAATGTTAATACTTCAACAGATTTTTGAACATATCTTAAACTATTTTTGGTTGCTTCTCTATATCAAAATGACTATATTCCTCCCTATTCAAGTCTGTTGTTGTAGACAACAAATAGACAAAAAACTCCTCTTTCTTGTAACTGTATTCTATGAAATGAATAACATAAAATCTTTGTTTTCTAGTTTGAAGGATGTTAATATAATTGTGGAAGTTTATTTTAGAATTTGTGTCTTATATAACAAATCAGATGTCAAGCAACAATGAATGTACTGTTATGTAAAAAAAAGTCAAATACTTTTCTATTGCAGGATATTCTCATAAAAGTATTAAGATATTAGCTTATCTTAAATACAATAGAAGAAATTAGGAAACAGTATTATAATTTTAAGATATAGAGATGTTTCTAAAAAATACATAAATAGTATTATTTCCAAATTTCATTGATTGAACTAAGTAATTTTTTTCTGTGTTCTTGTTAATTAAATAAAACTGTGGGCTTTGTTCAAAGGCAAACTTGAATCTTGCTCTGATTTGAAACCCCTGAATCATTAAAACAAATAATGTGCATTATGCTAGAAACGTATATCAGCAATTTTTGTCTTATTTCGAACCAGTAATGAATTTCATGATGACTGTTACCCAAACTTGTAACAGATTCAAACACTGATTCACAGCTAAATGGTTTGTGCATCTGCAGTGTATAATTGTACACAGAGATAAAAACTAAATATATAGAAAGATACATTAGAGAAGTGTCAAGCACTATAATTAGTACTGACCTTTAGCCTCTACGGGTTTTCATAGCAACAATCTAATTATATTCTTTATATTCCACATATCATACCTTTAAATTACATAGGTGATTAATAAACGCATGGTGAATGGACAAAGGAATACAAATACATGTAGGTAAATTGCAACTAATCTCATGAAGAGAACACTGAAAATATTTAATATTTTATATTCATTTTGAGTGTATTAAGAGCTATACTTTCTTTAAATGGAATAATTTTCCATGAAATTATAAGAGAAATATATTTCCAATAATTTTTAGCACTTATGATATTGATATTCTAGGTTTTTTCATTTAAAAATATTTTTAGTCTACAATTATCTCCTTTGAAAATAACCACCTTCAGGAAATCATTATCAGACAATATTATTAGGCTTCATTCTATCCTATGTGAAACAACAGACATCATCGATAATCACCTCAGGAAAATGATAGAAAGAAAAATCACCATCAGCAAAAGCATCTTTATTTTCAAACTTGTTTTATATTTGCAAGATTTACAACAGTGTGTTAGAAAGTTTGAATTTCTCATCAATAAAATTACTTGCACTCTGTAAAGAATATTGCTATGTAAAAATAGTTTTAGAAACAAACAGGAATGAGTGACCATGAAAGTGGCATAATCTTGCAATCACACATCTCTAACAGAAACCGAACTTATAAGTAAATGTATTATAGTCAATAGCATCACTTGGCATAAAATATGCTACATATGCATCTTGAAACTTACTCTCCAATCTCCTTTTAACTCAAAACTATGTTGTTAACCCTAGCATCCCCAAGGCTTGTCAGAGTGCCTCAAAAGAGGAAACACATGACATCTATTTCCTGCACTCGATGGCTGCATCAGAAAAATACACTCAAAGCATCTCTTCCTTTGTCATTGCTATCTGTGTCATGGTATTTGGCCTGACTTACTTATATTATAAATCAATTTCTCTATTCTTGTTCTGTATTGTTGTTTCTACTAGTGAACTCATTTGTAGTTTTTTGAAGGAATCTTACTTTGAAAATTTATAGAATTCAAAAGGATTATGTCATTTATTACACTTCATTTAAAATATATTTAAGATAATTTATATTGAAGCACTTTACTTACAATTTGAAAGGGTAAATGTTTTTACTTCCACAAAGGAAAAAAGAAAACAAGGAACAGTAATTGTTTTCTAATCTTATTCAATAATTTTCTATAAATTCAATACACAAATATTTCAGACTTGGATGACATTAAGAGTAAACTTATATGAAAGGGAGTTGATTTTCAACCAGGTAGCATTATTTTATTCAGTGATTTAGCAAATGCTTGCTTTATTTGTACCACTAAGAAATTTAAATTTAAACTTTAAATTTAAATTCTCAAATTCTCAAATGTTAAAAATCTGAAATACATGCAGCATTAGGTAGCTATCTGATCATAAATACATTTATAGTTACAAAAACTATTGAATTTCATATGATAAGACATGCTGGCACTGCAAAAATTAAATGTTAAGTCTTGGGTTTAGCAAATTAAAAAAGTAATTGTTGAATTAGTAAATTAGTCATTCAAATTTTTATTGAGTCTATAAGTAGAGAGAAATTGCACTCATGAATAAAACACATCTGGTGCTTAATATTCATTATATTTGATAATGTTATGCTTTTTCTAGTCAAAAACACTTAAATATAAACTCCAGGTAATTCTAAAATTTAAGAACTGAACTAAACTTACATATTTATATAAATTAATAAGTGAGTACATTTCAATTGGTTATCCATGTGGAACATTTGGCCTAGGGAGATTTGTTTGTTAGGTATCATGGAGTCGAATCTGACTCATGGCGACCCTATGTACAAACAGAACAAATCACAACACAACACTGTGCCATGCACAGTATCTTTTTGTTTGAGTCCACTGTGACAGCCTCTATGTTTCTTCTCATTTTGAGTTGTGCTATATCAGTAAAAGGAGATCCCAGGGGCTCTACTCCCTTACCATCCTTAAGGTTGACTTTACTTTGAAGAGGCAACTCTTTCCTGGGTCATTTCTTGAATGCCTTCCAGAGTAAGGGGTCTCATTTTCTGGCACTGTATTTAATAGTGCTTCTCTGATATTCATAAGGTTTCCAATGGCTAATGTTTTAGGAGTGGGTTGCCAGGTCCTTCTCCCTAGTCTGTCTTAGTCTGGAAGCTCAGCAGAAACTTGTCTGCCATAGGTGGCCCTCTGGTATCTAAAATATTGATGGCATAGGTTTTAGCATCACAAAAACATGGAATAACATTTCCCACAGGACAATAAGCTGAAAAACACACAGAGGTGTCTAGGGAGAGGGTAGCTAAAATTATTTCTGTAGACTGCCATCAGAAAATTCTCAGACTCTTCTCAAACAAGAAAATTCCTGGGAACAATTTCAGAAATAGTAAACCAAAATCTATATGTGAGAGCTAAGGAATATACACCATAATAAGCTTCTTAGATGATGTTTATATATATTAAAGTTTGAAAATAACTGCCCTAGGTTATACCTATATTCTTTATATATTATTTCAAATTTGCAAGTATATGCACTGGCATAAGGATATGTGGGGTTTCATTTACATAAAAAGTGTCTGAGTGTTCTATATGTATTATCTTAAATGCCCATAGAAAATTCAAAGAGGCTAAAAGGCTTAGTAACATCATGGAGTACAAGGAAAGACTGAGATCCAGAGTGGAATCCAGATCTAGGAGACTCCCAGATCTTTGGTTTTTCTACTACATCGCCCTTATTTGAATGGATCGTACAAGGAGGTTTTAAATATATGGTAGTTTGCTGGATGTTGTATTTTTATTCTCCACATCAATTATTAATCATTTTGCATTTTGCCATCTAGTTTCAAAGATTAACTAGAAGTCACATCATCCAGTTTCCTACTTGGATCAAACAATGAGAGGCACTGATAGGAGATGGGAGACTAGGAGTAGAGCAGAACGGGTTATTGGTTCCCCCAGATCCTTCCCTGCTGGGTCACAGGTTAGCAACTTTCCCCTATGTGGGCCCAGCTTCATTCAAAGATCCTCTTTGAAATGGTTTTTCTGACAATTTTTCTTCTCATTGACAATTCTGGAAATGGAATGACCTCAGACTATTTTTAGGATAAAAAGAAGCTTATAACTAAGGATTCAAAAACTCATTTACAAAGGAGGGAAATAATCTGTTAATGTAATTGGCGAATACTTCCCTAATCCATAACAGAAAATGAAAATTTCAAATACTCTGTCTTCCAAAATCATGTAGTACACTCTACCTCTTTCACAATACCAGTCATTTTCCAAGTTTTAGTAGTGCCATGTTTTCAATCTAATCCTCATATCTTCTGGTCTCAGCTATAAAATCTGTTATTTTCTTACATAAAACACAAGTGTACCAGTTTAAATCTTTCAATCTGCAGATGCCAAGATGACATTAGATATGAAAAATAGTTATTGGACAAATTTTCTTTGAAAAATAAAGTGAAGAAAATAAAATATGCAGGGAAATGCCTTCCAGTAGTGATATATTAATGAAGAGAGGAGGAATTGCTGACTAACTTCACTCTACAGGGCAGCTGTATGAAAATTCTTTAAAAGTCCAATAGGAAACATCAAAGAAATAATTTCCAATCAGAAGATTCATATGGTCAGCAGGAATATCCCAATTCTTTCAATTCTCTAATGTTTAGTCATCAGTCTGGGAAAACCATGGAGAGTATGGTCTTATCATGGATCCAAAAATGCAATGGAGAGTTGGAGGTTATTTGCCAACCACACACCTCATAGCAGATTCTCTTGATGGGAGAAATGAGTAACACATGTCTATCACCACATCAAACAACATTCTAGAGAACTCCAGAGATATGGACAAATATATCATTTGTACATTTAAGTCTGCTAGACATCAGGGATAAAGTTGAAAAATATATATCTATAGTCAAATACACTTATTTATTGAAAATGACTTGAAATGGAAATATCTTCATTATTTAAGGCAGGCAATTTTGAAACCACATGGTGGCTAAACTAAAATTAAGGGGGAGAGAATAAGAATATTGTACACACACACACACACACACACACACAAGCACACACACATGCACATATATGTTGTGGTTACGTGCCCTGGAATCAGTGCCAAGACTCATAGCAACCCTATGTGCAACAGCTAAAAACACTATTGTTTCCCTTCTATGCTCTTCATAGGGTTTTCAATGGCTGATTGTTTAGGGGGAGCAGGTTGCCAGGTCCTTCTCCCAAGCCTACAGCACATGGTGTTCCCGGGTGCTCTCCCCATCCAAGTATTAACCAGGCCCAACCCCACTTAGCTCTTCTGAAATCTGACCACTGGATGAGACAGTGGTTTGGTTGCAGAATATAGATAGATAGATAGATAGATAGATAGATAGATAGATAGATAGATCGATCTCTGCGAGAAGGATCCAGCAAACTCACTCCCAAAAATCAAGCCACTATTGAAAACCCTATGAATATCAGAGAAGCATTGATAAAGTGTTTTGCCTGTTGTACATAGGGTCACTATGAGTAGGATACCAATTCGATGGCACCTAACAATATATATATATATATATATATATATATATATTTGTTGTTGTTGTTAGGTGGCGTTGAGTCGGTATCTGACTCATAGCGACTCTCATAGGGTTTTCAATGGCTGTTTCGGAATTGCCAGGTCCTTCCATAAATACACACACACATATATACATACATACATATATATATATATATATATATATATATGGATTTTGTTATTAGGTCCGTGGAGTGGTACCTGACTCATGACAACTCTATGTACAACAGAACAAAACATTCCCCAATACTTGCCATACACACAATCTTTTTGTTTGACCCCATTGCTGCAGTCACTATGTTTCTTCTCATTTTGAGTCATGCCACATAAGCAAAAGGAGGTCCCAGAGGCTGTAAGCTATTCCTGTCAGTAAGGTTAACTATACTTTGAGAAAGCAACTTTTATGCAATTATTTCTTGAATGTTTTATAGCCTGAGTGGCTCATTTTCTGGCATCATATTTCACAGTGCTTCTCCAACATTCATAGGGTTTTCAATGCCTAATTGTTTCAGGAGAGGGCTGCCAGGTTCTTCTCCCTAACTGGTCTTAGTCTGAAAGCTCAACTGAAATCTGTCTACCATGGGTGGCCCTGCTGGTATTTGAAATTCTGGTGGCACAGCTTTCACCATCACAGCAATACGCAAGTCCTTACAGCATGAAAGGCTGAAAGACACATGGGAGAGAAATATAGGAGCACATGTTATTAGATAATTCAAGTTTTTATAGAGTAGCTGATCATAGAACTATGACCCTGTACCCCAAATCATAGTCAATTTCTTCCTTTTGTTACTTGAACATTTTCATTATCTTTGGCATGTTGAAAAAATATTTCTGTAACACATGAGTAGCTCTTAGCAGTGGGTAACCAAAACGGGATTACAAGCTTTCTCTAACCAAATAACACTCTGAAAAAATGCACAGAGCAGAAATGAAACCATTATTCTGCTGCTCTGAGAATAACATAGTAACAAATTAAAATTTTTGAACACTTGTATCACTTGTGACTTTTAAGCTCCCTTAGCATAACACCACATGCTCATATTTCAAAAATAAAATCTGGAATTAAACTGTCTATATATAAATATTATTGACATCAAATTAAGTTGACTATACTGAATACATTAAGTATTAATGTTATAGATTTTAATTATAAAACAATTTATAATCTAAGTTTTACAAACATCCAAATGTAGTAGTTTAGGAACAAATCCAAAACAATTTAAAGTTAAAACCCATGCACTATTTTTTTTTTTTTTTTTGTGGTACTGGGGGTTGAACCCAGGGCCTTGTGCTTGCATGCTTTGCAAGTGCTGTACCACTCAGCTGCACCCCCAGACCATTTTTTTTTTTTTTACTTTTTGAGACACAGTCTCACTAAATTATGCAGACTGCCTCATCTCGAATTTGTGATCCTTCTGCCTCTGCCTCCTGAGTTGCTGGGATTATAGGCATGCACAACTGCTCCTGGCTTCATGCACATTTCTTTAAACCTCAATATTCATTTAGCATATTGCATTATATGGAAAATAGCTGCAAGGCTTCTTTGCTTTGTTGCTATTCTTCAGAACTATGATACATTTTAATTAAAACTAATAATAAAACGTATTTTTCCAGAAGAGTGATAAATGTAATATGGTAACTCTTCTTTTTATTTTAGAGTTAATAAATCAGAATTATTGTCTGGTGTGCAATATGCTTTATTTAACAATTGTAGTCATGCATAATGATACAAATATAAGATCTCTGAACTTCTTGTTAGGTGCTATCGAGTCAGTATCTGACTCATAGCGACCCTAGTACAACAGACAAAACACTATTGTAGTGCTTCTCTGCTATTCATAGGGTTTTCAATGGCTGATTGTTTTTTGGGAGTGGTTTGCCAGGTCCTTCTCCCAAGCCTACAGCACCTGGTGTTCCCAGGTAGTCTCCCACTCAAGTACTAACCAGGCCTAACCCTGCTTAGTTTCCGAGATTTGAAGGGATTGAAGGACGCTATCGCCTTCTCCTCCCCCTCCTTGTGAGTGCTTGGAACTCACTGACAACCTAATATGGTTTACTTGGTAACTTACAATGATTGTTTAAAGTCTCTGAAATGCTTGCTTAGAAGTTTCTGTGTAATTTAGCCTGCGTAGGTTTCAATTTCCTGACCTAGGCAGGTGGTCCCTGGACAAAGAAACCAGATAAAGGATTACGAGAAACAGATTAACCACAAGAATGCACTGACCGAAGGTCAGCTAGACCCTAACGGTTGAAATTTTCCAGAAGCCCTCCCTGAAAGTATTCTTTGAATTCCTCTAGACTTACCCAATCAACACCCGCCCCAACTACTCTGTCCTTCTCCCACCAATTAATTCAGAACAAGTCTCCTTGTGACCTCCCACCATCCCCTAAAAATGTATAAAAACCCCAAGCCCCTCTCCTTCGGGGTCACCTTCCTTCCCTTGCTAGGGAGACTCTATGGAGGGTTGACCCCGGCGCCAGAAATAAAGCCTTATGTTTATTGCATCGATCTGCATCTCGGTGTCTCTCTGGGGCCTTACTCCTCGAAGATCCTAATTTTGGGGTCCTACAGGATCAGATGCCATAGTGGTATGGTTGCAGGCTCTGTATACTTACATATTTCATATTCATTCTTACATATACTAATACAATAAAATTTTGCATTTTGTACATTTTAAAAATCAATTAAAAGCATTTCCCACTCCATTGTTTCAGAATTGCCAGAAATTCCCAAAAAGAGAAGCAAATGAAAGAAGGGCAGTGATTTTTGTATTTATATTTGTTTGATAATGTCAACCTAATTGGAAACAACTTATTTGCCATGTTTTTCTAGGTTGTGCAGGAGGAAGATTTTGGTTTTGTTTTTGTTCTTACTTGTTTTTCTTCCTAAAGCACCTATAGAAATGACTCTCAAAAACAAAATACAATAGTTTAAACTATAAAAATAGTTATTACTTTCTATATCTGTACAAATAAGGGTTAGAAATACACGTGCATCTTTGCTTCATCTCACTAAAATGAAATAATGTAGGATCAGGAGTATAAATCCAAAAATAAAAGGGATGGTTATTTTATAAAATAAGATATGTAAGTAAACTATTAGGGAAAACAAAAATGGATTTATAGTTAATTGCAGGACAGTTGTTTGGATGGCCTTGGACTTACCTATTTGCCCTCCCATTTTTTGCTTATTGTTCTCAAGAATAACTATAGAATGGGCTGGGAATGCAATACCCCGAGGATATCCTGGCCTTTGTTCCTCTCTCCCCTACAAGTAGTATGTCCTCCCAAATAACACCCAGTCAGTGACATAACCCCTGAAGTATATAACCTGGGGTGAGCATGCTATTTTGTGGGGTCCCTCAGCTATGGCACAAAGTAGGACAGATGCAGTCAAGACTTCATGTATCCTGAGAAACTTTCATGAAACTAGGAGACCAGCACGCAGTGTTTTCAAACGTCTTCTGTCTTTTGCTGCCTACATATCTCTAAGCAATGAACCACTTTTTGCAACACTTGTGAGTTTGTACTGTCCTACTGGATGCACATAACCAGGTAGTCACTGCATGATGGGTACTGAGGACCAACACAGAACCCCAGAAATAGTGGACATAAATATATAACATCACGATTCTGGTGATAATCTTTGCTATTCTTCATGCAGTGGGAATCTCCTCTTTAGATTTGTACTTAGTGAACCTGGTTTGCAGTAGTACCTTAGCAGGAAAGAGAAAGCTGAAAGCTAATTGCTTACATACAGAGAATTTTTAAAAAGCAAGTTCATTTTAAAATGGAACAAAAGAATACTTTAGTAAATGAAACCCCTAATCACTTGTGAAGGGAGGAAATATAAAAATAGGATATTGGTTTAGATTTATTTGAACTCCTGTTAAAATCCCAAATCGTCATGTTTGACTTCATAGAGCTACAACTTACCCTTTCTCTCTCCCTCTCTCCTCTCTCTTTTCCTATTCTCTCCTTTCTTTTCCTCTCCTCTCCTCTTCTCTTCTTTTTTTTTCTCTTCTCTATCTTCTCTTCTCTCTTCTCTTTTCTCTCTCTCCCTCCCTCCTTCCCTCTCTTTCTCTCCTTGTTTTTGTTTTTTGTT
Source organism: Pedetes capensis (assembly GCA_007922755.1). Classification (NCBI taxonomy): domain Eukaryota; kingdom Metazoa; phylum Chordata; class Mammalia; order Rodentia; family Pedetidae; genus Pedetes; species Pedetes capensis. The sequence goes on from VMDO01018129.1 coordinate 38,163, forward strand.
TGTTTTTCAGATAGGATCTTGCCATGTAGTCCAGGCTGGCTTCAAACTTGCAATTTTCCTGATTCAGCCTTCTAAGTCTTGGCCTGTACTACCCCATTAAACTTACTTGTTCCTTTTTGCAGTGACAAGAGGAAGGAAATACCTTCTGTGCTCTAACTTAAGCAAATAGGCCCATATGTGGTGGGAATCCAGAGGAAGGTATGGCTGATCCAATAGCAATTGATTAAAAGTCAAAATGTAGTAGTGATACTTTTCCAACTCACTTGTTCTCCCTGAGTTTTTAGAACTCTGTTGGCTAAGCTTATATCCTATAGGAGCATATCCTCACACTCTCTTAAGTAGCTGCTGAAGTGTTAGTAATAAAGCATATGTGGATAGTAAATAGTGGGGCTGGGATTTAGATCAGTTAGTAGAGTGCTTGCTCTGCAATCTGAGTCCCAGGGTTGGATCCCCAACACTGCAAAACTGAGAGAAGGAACCAGTAACCCCTAACAACAAGAGCAAAAAATAATAAGGCTTAATGACAGTGGACTTTTTGAGTGAGGTTATTGTAATTCCGGGAGTTAACTTATTTCAGATAATATTTCCAACTATACAGAGCATGAGGCTAGGGTTTAACTCAGTTGGTAGAATGCTGCTTTGTGCTCCCTGAGGCCCTGGGTTCAATCCGCAGCAACACGAAAATTGGAGAAGGGCATGGTAGCCCACTCATGAAACAATATCCCCAAACAATTGACCATTGAAAATGCTGTGAGGGTCACCATGAGTTGGACACAACTCAAGGAAGCCTAACAACTACAACATCAACAACAAAACACAGATGGGAGAAGGACCTGGCAGCCCATTCCAGAAATAATCCTGAAACCATCAGCCATTGAAAACCCTCTGAATAACAGAAAGACTAACATAGTGCCAGGCATGGCACAGTTTTGTGGAGATTTAGTTCTCTTGTGCATAGAGGTGTTATGAGTCAGACCCGACTAAATAACACTTAACAACATGTGCAGACATAATTATTCTTGCCTTGAAACTCTGAATCTAATAATTATGAGACATTGCAATGAAGACTCTAATAGAATTTTATGCAAAATACAGTTGTAGTACAAATTTTCTATGTGGTAAGGGACTGCATGTCTTGGAATTTAACTGATGAATATAGATTACCTTTAATCCAGATATAGGGTAGGAAGTAATGTTAAATAAATGAGGTGGGATAAATAGGTGGGATCAAATGTGGATTTGTTTCCCCAGCCAATGTAGACAAAATTCTTGACATTTTATGATCACAAAATGCAAATACTTTTAGAGTTATTATCAAATGGATATGTTATTTATTATTATTAAGAACTGGTGTTTGTTAAGAATGGAACCAGAGCTGCATTCAGACAAACAAAGCAAAACCAAAGAAACAATCAGAAATTGAATTCAGACAAATATCTCTGAAAGAGAATAACAGAAGAGCCAAGAGAAGATTCTAATCTGAGTCTGATTTCCCAGCTATAGCTACACTTGTGGAATGGCAAACTTGGGGACCAATAGAGGTGGCTCAACTAACCCCATGGTAGATTAGGCTAGGAAAAAAATGCTGGTGGAGAAGCGGGAGATTGTAGACCCAAACTGTGGAGATCCATGTTTTATCCTCAAATGTGTCATTATTTTACTTAGGTCCTACAATCCCCCATGGTATCAAAAGATACTGAATTTCTATATATCATTTAAAAAATGCAGTCACAGAGGTTTATGATCAGCAGAGATCCAAAATATGAATGCTACAGGACAGAACAGAATGGCTTCTCCCTCATGAGTAAATTATTATTATTTTCTTTTTAAGACATATTTTTGCAGCAATAGCACTTATAAAATTATAGCTTATAATCATATTTAATAAAATTAATTTAGCAACTCCAAACCACTTACATTTCCTACTCTCTGTACCATGTTTATTTTTCCATAGAATTTGTGATCTAGGTTGTAATATTTTTAATTTATCTGATATTTTTATTTTCACTAGAATTTAAGCTCCACCAGAGGTGGTAGCTTTTTGTTTTGATCCTGACTGTCTAGACAGCACCTGGACTAGAATCCAAACAAATATGTGTTAAGTGAAATGAATAAACAAGTATCTGTTGAACTGAGGAATAGAATAAATGCATTTATTTAAGTATTATTTTTAACATTTCTCTTTAGATGATTACCTCTACTGTTATTGTGTTTTGCTTACCATTACTTAACAAAAGCATATAAAAGGCCATGACAAGTTGTAAATAATCAACACAGTGAGTGAATGCATGTTTGAAGGTCTAATATATTTGAACACTCCTTTTAAGAGCATAGGAAACTTATCTATTCACTATAGATTATGAGTTTCTGGTGCAAACAGTAATGGACCCAAACCTATGAGACAGCTATGGTACAGAGTTGGAGAAAGATGGTTTTCCACTTTTCAGCATTTCAATTAAAACATGGTTCAGTTTCTATCAAGACAATATTTTCTGGTAGGATAATCTTTTTATAGTTGTCATGATCAAAGATAAAAGAAACAAAACACTAGTGAGAGATTTGAAAAGTAAGCCACGGTGTAGGTTTATAAGTCAACTTCTTCCTAGTGACAGCTAATTTCTTTATTGTTGTTGTTAGGCGCCATGGAGTTGGTTTCCTACTCATAGCGACCCTAAGTACAATAGGCAAAGCACTTTGTCAGTGCTTCTCTGCTATTCAAGGGTTTTCAATGCGGATTGATTTTTGGGAGCGGGTTGCTGGGTCCGTCTCCCAAGCCTACAGCAGCTGGTGTGCCCAGGCGGTCTCCCATCCAAGTACTAACCAGGCCGGCCCTACTTAGCTCCAAAATCTGACAGGATTGGATGGCACAGTACTACAGTTGCAGGCAAGTTAATTTATTAGAGACTCCCAAACATAAACTTGAAAAACATTTTTAATTGATGGCCAAGGAGTTTATGCTCTTGTATTTATATGTGGTGGTGTTGTTATGTGCCCTTGAGTCAGATCCAGTTTACAGCTACCATCATAGGGTTTTCAATGGCTGATTGTTTGGAGATTTTTTTTTTTTTAATAGGATCAGGTAAAAACAGTGAGAACAGTCGGAACCTTTAGAATACTGGAGTTATCTACACAATATGATCTGATCAAAGAGTTTATAAAACAGGGATTTTTCTTAAGCATAACAACTTGAAACTCATAAAAATTTAGTGGTATATGTAAGAGGCTCAAAATAAAAATATATTATCCACACAACAGAAGAACTATATTTTTATTATTGTCAATGGTAAACTAACAACAGATTTGAAAAGCTTTATTGCTGTCTTCGGCTTTGTCATTTTGCATATCCAATATTTGACAAAGTTCTTATGTTCTGCCACACAATGGCAAATTAACCTCCTCTGTTGATATAATTATTCCCTTATTTTTCAGTAGTCAAATAAAACACCAACAAGAACAGCATAATTATAATAGCTAACAAATACTGAGTACTTATTTGCCTCAGGAATTTTACATGCATTATAACATTGACTAACTCGGCTTACACAAATTGGAACTGAGGCCTAGTGCTATGGCACATACCTGTAATCCCAGTGACTCAGGAGGATGAGGCAGGAAGAACACAAGTTTGAGGACAGAGGCAACCTGGGCAACTGGGTAAGACCATTCACAAAATTTAAAAAAATAAAAATTAGCAAAGCAGCTGGGGGTACAGTTCAGTGGTAGAGCATTTGCCTACCATGTTCAAGATCCTAGGTTCAGCCCCTAGTATTGTAAAAAAAAAAAAAAATTGAAACTGAGTTTCAGAGATGTTAAAACAGTCCTATATTTACAACTAGTAAAAGTTACAGCTGGGATTCCGAAGCAGACAGTCTGTCTTTACACCCAAGATTTTGAGACTGTCGTCATATTGCTAAGGATGGAGAACATGTATATGTATGTATGTGTGTGTGTGTGTGTGTATGTGTGTGTATAATTTGCCATAATTCCTAGACTTTGAAATCTCTTGCTGGCTTTCTGAAGACATCTAGTTAATTTCCGAACATAGAGAATGTAGAGTGGAGAAATAGACACAGTAGGTAAGGAGATAAAGCCAGAGTACAAGGCAGCTAGGCAAAGAGAGATGGCATTAATAATTACTTAAAAGGTTATTTTTTTATTCTACTTTTATAAAATAGCTAAAAAAAAGGTGTTGGATACCATAAGGCTAGTCAAAGTAAAACTTGAAAGGAAAATTAAAGAAGCTACATGCTAGCCATATTTTCAAATGATAATGCATACATGAGATGATTGAATAAAATAACATTTCTTATTCCTTTTCTACATGGAACCTAGTGCTTTAAAGCCCATATATGTTAACTTTTTAAAGGAAATATATAAAAGAATTGGTAGAAGGACCTGGCAATCCCCTCCCAAAAATCAATTTGCCATTGAAAACCCTGTGAACAGCAAAGAAGCACTGACAATAGTGTTTCCCCTGCTGTATAGAGGGTCGCTATGAGTCGGATACCGACTCGACGGCACCTAACAACAACAACAACAATATAAAAGAATGGCAATTTGAACAAAATCCTCTTTCTAGCTCCTACTGCCTTAGAAAGTAATGACTGTACATATAAACTCCCATATTAAAATGATATCTTTAAGGGATCTTGATTTTGTACTAAAATAATTCATTAGAAAATAAAAAAAAAATCTTCCTATTTCTATCATTTTTAATTACTATTCAAGGACCATATTATATGTAAGTATCCAAAAGAATTTACATAACACCTTAGGAAAATAACAAATTAAAAAAGAAATAAAACACATTAAATTATATAGTATGCAATAATCAGTAGAAGTGTAATTGCATCAAGCAGTATCAAGAAGTTAAAAAGAGTTTATGACCCTCTCAAAATTCACACAAACATTAAAACAAAGTATCATTTCTCAGAGAACTCCTTGAGGAATTATAAAATCTATATCCAACAATTTTTATATTGGGGCACCATTT
>VMDO01018130.1:0-42984 GCA_007922755.1 Pedetes capensis
TTAATAAGAACTCAAAGTAGGGGCAGTTAACTTAAAATACTAGATACTGGACTGAATTTAAGCATTATTAAGGATACAGTTTTCTTTTGTTTCATACCTTCTATTTCTTGAATTCCACTGAAAATATTTTCTTTTTATAATCAAAACCAGCAATGAGGGCAACACTCTTCCCCATTCAGTTGTAGGAGAGCTCACTGACTCTAAATTCCTGACAGTGGAAAGATTTAAGTCTCATACCCATCCTGGAGACAGTGAATTGGAGTGCATCAGTTGGGTTACTTAAATTGTATGTGATTTTCCCTAGAATAGTATAGTATTGGAAAGGAATCTATTTTCCATAGGAGGTTCTAAGTTTTTAAAGAATGGGGAAAAAGAATGTACAAATAAACTCTTTTTGTTGTATCATTATATTATTATTATTATTATTATTATTATTATTATTATTATTATTATTATATTTGACAATTAGAAGGGCTAACTGTTGGTTTTGTGGCTTATTTCTTTAACCTAAATAATGAAGATAAGTCATATATGACTTGGTTTAGATACAATTCCAGTACTGGCCCCTCAACCTTGATATACTTTGTGCTTTCACATAACAACCCTATGCAATTTAATCTATGAGAAAGAGAAAATTAGTGCAGATGGGCTATGAGTTATTTCTCTCCTGGTCACTGGAATGGGTGTGCAGAGGGAATGCTCATAAAAGACAGAATAGGAGGCAGGTTATAAAGTCTAATCTCCAACATGAAAACAAGATCTCCAGGTAAGAAACTCAATAATATGTTCTACAAAAATTTTTGTTTCTATGTATTCCGAGTGGTATTATCTTGGTTTAGAATTGTGTATAGTAGACATGCCTACAAACTAAAAATTGATGACACATTTTTCCCTTGAGAATATCACATACCAAGCCATTTGCTATGCACTAAAACTTACGGAATTTGACTCCTGATAGAGCATGGCTCTTTGACTCCTCATTTCACAGACTGAGCTTCAGAGAAATTAATTGCCTTTCCTAGTTCACTCACCTATTATGTACTGAAAGCACAATTTGAATACAGACTATTTGGTGTTTTAACTGATATTAGTAACAGTTATAAGGGAAATGAAGGATATTTTGTTAATTGTGATTTTCATACTATGTTAGCTACATATAAGAGACCTATACTTCAGGTTTTGGTGAATGTTTAGAAGCCTTGCTTCTTTAAATTTAGTATGATCTCTAATTATACCCAAATTATAGGCTCTAAAGTCAAAGCATATCTATACCTTCTTCATTAGTTATGGTTAAATCTTTCCATTGATATTGATAAAATAATCCAAAATGTATTAGTTGCATACCCTATGATCTTTGTGGTAAAAATGTTTGTAGCAGCCATGACAGGGTATCCTAGGAAATTCCTCCCTTTTGTCTTCCTCCTCCAACTTCTCAGAGTTTTCCTCCTTCTATTATTTCCCTAAAAACATACCTCTTGCTTTGGTTTCCATAATTAATGGTTTGGACAACAGAATGTCAAGCTTTCTGGGGCAAAGATCAGATAATTTATATTTGTTGTTGTTGTTATTGTTGTTAGGTGCCATCGAGTCGGTATCTGACTCATAGTGACCCTCATAGGGTTTTCAGTGGCTGATTGTTTTGGGATTGCCTTGGGAGTGGATTGCCAGGCCCTTCTCCCGTTTTTGCGGTGCTGGGAATTGAACTCGGGACCTCAGAGACTGCAGCGCAGCACTCTACCAAATGAGCTAAATCCCAGCCCAATAATTTATATAACGTGAAAATACATATATTTACCAGATAAAACCCTCAGCAAACTAAAGGGAAATATAAAACAACTCATGGGATCCAGTGTGCAGCCATTTCTGCTTTCATACATGCTTTAGAGATTCTTGTACTTTATCCTCATTTTTCTCCATGGTCCAACTACCTCTTTCTTAGCTCCTCTTTTCCCTCCTCCCCCTATCACCAGACAAAGAACTGTGATTTAGAAAATAAACTTTTATTCCAATGATTCTTAAGTCAAGATAGAAACATGAAATGTTATTTTATTTTAAATTAGCAAGTATGTTTGTTTTCTCACTTTTGTTTGCTGTCATCATCAGAAAAACTGAATTATTCAGTCATTCTTTCTGTTTCATAGGAAGCTAATATAAATACTTGAAAATGAACACTAGATCATCCTAGAGATACCAGCTCATCAAACCACCTTAAAATCAAAGCTGTGATAAGGACCACCTGCACAGTAAGGAGAAGAAGATTGTCTCTAATTCAGTCTCTGCTGGATCCCTTTTGAAAGGGCCAATTGTACTAAATATTCATGGTTTTCAGTCAATTCCAAACAACAGAAAACAGAATCAAAATTGCTGAACCTATTTTCATTAACATCTATATTCAGAGATATAAAGGGTAGAATCTCTCCATGGTTACCATTAAATCAAAATAAGACAAAGCATAACAAAAAAACACTAAAACTGAAAATAGAATTTGTTTTAGTAACACAATGGAACATACCATGTCATGGAATTAAAAGTCCTTTAGTTCTAAAACATAACAATAATAATTCTTGATAGTGTTAATTATATATCAACTGCTAATACCTGAGAAACATCATCAGATGCAATTTCTTTTCTGTTGTTCTTCTGATTTTTAGTATTTACTTAAAGGTTAATCTTTTTTGAAGTAGTGTATAATAAGTACATTATTAAATATGGAGATTGGAAAAAGTCTTTTGTTATTAGAACAGAAAATAATTTGAAGCTAAGGGTTAGTTAGACATATTGGATTGTCACTATTTTGAGACAGGAAAGATTTTTGTGACATTTGTTTTTCCCTGAGGAGTTAAAATGTCTCAGGAGAAGATGCCATGTAATATATTGTGACAACAGCATTATGAATAATCGCTTATATTTTAGGTATGGAAATCTTTCTATTTAAAGACATTGAGAGCACTATAGAGAAAGTTATGAAAAATATTTCACCAATATAAATATTTTTGTACAGAGTGTATGGGAAAATAGAGTGCAAAGCATTCTTTGGTATGCTATAAATTCTGATATGTATCTATTCTGAGAATTCTTTAAATCAGAACTCTCACAGATAGCTAAATTAATGGTAATGCAAACACTCCATGTTTGGAGATGGATACCAACTTGTTGCAATTGTTCAAGACTTAATAATACTGTCTTTAATTCTATATTTTTTGTATAGATCGAAATAAATTTTAGTGCTTGGTAAATTACTTCCCTTTTTTAAAGTTTTGTAAATCCGTTGGATATAAAACACAATATAATTTTATGTTTGCTGATGTTGACAAAATAATTGCGAAAATTCTTCAGTGAGATAATTACTGAAACATTTAGAAATTTGCCACACTTAAGAAAGGCCAAAGAAATTTGGAAATGCATGCTATATGACTGTCTCAGAGTTCCCTATTGAATTATACAGCAAGTACTGCATCAGATTTTATCATGAAAAATTTTGGAGGGATTTGTACATTCTTTCAATTGATTTTACTAAATTTTTATTGTAAATTTCTGAAGTTATTTACGAGATGATATGGTACATTTTCCTGTTTGGAGGCAACTATTTACTGGAGTCTGCCATGTCTCTGTCAGCTTGTCATGCTGTGGGCTGGTGTGTTGCTTTGATACTGAAAGCTATGCCACAGGTATCTTAGATACCAGCAGGGCCACCCATGTTGGACAGGTTTCAGCTGAGGTTCTAGATTAAGACAAACTAGAGAGAAGGTCTTGGCAGCTCACTCTTAAAACAATTAGCCATTGAAAATCCAGTGAATAGCAGAGAAGCACTGTCAAATACAGTGCTGAAAAATGAGCCCCTCCACACTCCCAGTTGGAAGGCATTTAAAAAATGACTGGGGAGTCAACCTTACTGATCCACTTAATGGAAATAGAGTAGACCCCTTAGGACCTCTGTTTGCTGATGTAGCATGACTCAAAATGAGAAGAAACATAGTCCCTGAAGCAATGGGTTCCAACATAAAAAGATACTGTGCATGGCACAGTGTTGAACGTGTTTCATTGTGCTGTACTTAGTACTGTTATGAGTCAGGTCTAACTTCATTGTGCCTAGCAATAATACAAAATTTACAAAAGTAGATATTTATGGGGCCTTTTATAAGGCATCTAAAATAGGAAGATTTAAGTGTGTAGATTCATTTACATATGTAGTTGTCTCTTGGTATTCATGAGACACTCATTATAGGACACCCATGGTTATAAAAATACATATATACTCAAATCCCTTACAAAAAATGAAGTGGTATTTGCATAAAACCTATGTACATCCCCTAATGTTGTTGTTAGGTGTCATCTAGTGAGGTTTGACTTATAGTAACCCTATGTACGAGAAAACAAAACTCTCCCTGACACTGTGGCATACACATGAACTTTTTTATGTTTAAGCACATTGTTGCAGACACTATGTCAATCCATCTAGTTAAGTGTCTTCCTTTTTTCTTATTGACCTACCACTCTCCCAAACATGATGTCCTTCTCCAGGGTTTGGCTCCTCCTGACTACATGTTCAAAAGATTATCAGACACAGTCTAACTATCCTTGCTTCCAAGGAGCACTCTGTTTGCTCCACTTCAATGATGGATATGTTGATTCTTTTGGCAGTTCATGGTATATTCAGTATTTGGCTCCCACATTATAATTCAGAGGCATCAATTCTTCTCCTGTCTCCTTTACTCAACATCCAGCTTTCACAAGCATATGATGTGACTGAAAATATCATTGCATGAGTCAGGTGCACCTTGTCTTCAATGAGATGTCTTTACTTTCTAATACTTTAAAGAGGTCTTTTGCAATAGTTTTTCCCAATGCAATGCTTTTGATTTCTTGACTGTTTCTTCCATTGGTGTTGATTGCAGGACCAAGTAAAGCAAAATGGTGGACAATCTCAATCTTTTCTCCATTTATCATGAACATGCTTATTGACCCAATTTTAAGGACTTGTGTTTTCTTGATATTGTGGTGCCATCCATACTGAAGGCTGTGTTTTTTGATATTCATCAGTACATGTTTCAACTCCTCTTCACTTTCAGCATGCAAAATTGTGCCATCTGCATAACACAGATTGTTAATGACTCTCCCTCCAACCTTGATGTCATTTTCTTCATAAAGTCCAGCATCTCAGATTATTTTCTCAGCATACAAATTGAGGAACTATGGTGAAAGAATACAGCCCTGATGCACCCTTTTCTTGACTTTAAACCAAGCAATGTTTCCTTGTGCTGTTCAAAGGACTTCCTCCTGTTCCATGTACAGATTCCTCATAATTACAAGTGTTGTTGTTAGGTGCCATCAAGTCATATTTGACTTATAGTGACCCTTATAGTCTTTTCAATGGCTAATTATTATGAGAATTGTTCTTCTCCCCAGTTAGTGCTCTGGTATTCCCATTCTATGCAATGTTATTCATAATTTGTTGTGTTCCACATAATCAAGTGGCATTGAATAATCAATAAGACATGGATAGATATCTTTCTGCTATTCTCTGCTTTTGGCTAATATACATCTGACATCAGCAAAGATGTCCCTAGTTCATGCCTTACTGAATTTGGCTCGATATTCAAACAGTTCCCTATTAATACACTGTTGCATTTGCTTTTGAATGATCTTTAGCAAAATTTTACTTTTGTGTGATATTAATGGTATTGTTCAACAATTTCACATTCAATTGGACCCGCTTACTTGGGAAGAGGAACAAATATGGATCTTCTCCAGTCAGTTGGCCAGTTAGTTGCTTTCCAAATTCCTTGGCATAAACAAGTGAGTACATTCAGTGGTACATCTGTTTGTGGAAACATTTCAGTTAGTATTCCGTCAATTCCTGGAGCCTTGTGTTTCACCATTGTCTTCAAGGCAGCTTCCACTTCTTCCTTCTGTACCATTGGTTCCTGATCATATGCAACCTGTTGAAATGGTTGGTCATCCATCAATTCTTTTTGGTATAATGATTCTGTATATTCCTTTCTTCTTCTTTTGAAGTTTTTTGTGTTGTTTAATACTTTCCCTATAGAATTCTTCTCTATTGTCACTTGAAGCTTGAATTTTTTATTTTTTATTATTTTTAATTTTGTAATTTTTAATTTAATTTAATTTAATTTAATTTTTTTGTGGTACTGGGGATTGAACCCAGGGCCTTGTGCTTGCATGCTTTGCAAGTGCTATACCACTGAGCTGCATCCTAAGCCCATTTTTTTACTTTTTGAGACAGGGTCCTGTTAAATTATGCAGACTGCCTCTGGTCTCGAACTTGAGATCTTCCAGCCTCTGCCTCCTGAGTCACTGGGATTGCAAACGTGTTCCACTGCACCCAGCCTGAGGCTTGAATTTTTTCTTCAGTTTCTTAAGCTTGAGAAAAACAGAGTATGTTCACTTTTGGTTTTCTATCTCCAGCTCTTTGCATGTGTCATTAGAATATTTGATTTTTGTCTTCTCGGGCTGCCTTCTGAAATCTTTTGTTTAGTTCTTTAACTTCATCATGTCTTCCTTTTACGTTAGCTACTCAGCATTCCCCAGCAAGTATCAGAGTCTCTTTTGACATATAATTTGATCTTTTATTTTTTCCTTGTCTTTTTAATAATCTTCTGCTTTCCTCGTGAATGATGTTTTTGATGTCATGCCACAACTCCTCTGGTCTTTGATCATTTGTGTCTAACGGAATAAAATTGTCCTTGAACTCAGGTGGGATATACTCAAGGTCATGCCTTAGCCCTAGTACACTTGTCCTAATGTTCTTCAATTTCATTTTGACCCTGCCTATGAGCTGTTGGTGGTCTGACCCACAATTAGCACCTAGTCTTTTGATATTGAGGTTTTCCATCATATCTTTCCAAATATGTAATCAATTTGCATCCTGAATGCTTCATCTGGAGAATTCCATGTGTATAGTTGTTTTTTACATTGGTGAAAAAATGTTTTTGGAATGAAAAGGTTGTTTGTCTGACAAAATTCTATAATGTGATCTCCAGCATTATTTCTGTCACCAAGGCCAGTATACTTTAAATAATTTTTAGGGTACTTATATTACTTGTTGTTTTTGTTTCGTTAGGTGTTGTTGTTGTTTTGTTAGGTGTCAACTCAGTGTCTGACTCCTAGCAACCTTATGTATGACAGATGAAGCACTGTGCCTTCCAGGGACTATTCTCAGTGCTTCTCTGCCATTTATAGGGTTTTCAATGGCTGGTTGTTACAGAAATGGGCCACTGGGTCCTTCTCCCAAGCCTACAGTACCCAATTTTCCCAGGTGGTCTCCCATCCAAGTACTAACCAGGCACAAACCTGCTTAGCTTCCAAGATCTCACAAGATCAGATGTTAGGAGGCTAAGGCTATAGGCCTTATAATAAATACTTAATACGATATAAATGCTAAGTCAATTGTTATATTATTTAAGAAATGATAATGGGAAAAAAGTCTGTATGTGTTCATTACAGATTTAATTGTTCTTCAAAATACTTTATATGCAAGGTTGGCTTAATCCATGGAAATGGAACTTACAGATAAGAAGGGTCAGTTGTAAAAAATGTGTTTGTGTGTGTGTGTGTGTGTGTGTGTGTGTGAGTGTGTGTGTAGGTGAGAATGTACCTGAGAAGATGTGAACAGAAAAGGCAAGCAGACAAGCAGAATAGTAGTGGCTTCTCTTTTGGGCCTAAATGCCTATTTGCATGCCATGAAACAAGGAGTTTATACTTGAAAAATAATTTATGAGGTGCTTAGCTAGAACTGTGATATTTTGGGACTCAAAAGAATGGATAGACAAGTCCTCATTGCCCCTCACCCTGTTCTTTTGAGGTGACTGAGCCCTATTATAGTCTGTGTGGGTTAGAAACCTAAGCCATTCCTATTGCAAGACCTTTTTGGAGAACATAGAATTGGAACACAGCCTCTCCTTCAGGTAGATGGGAGGCTGTTGCCAGGCAATCCAAAAACATCTCCACAGGTTGATTTTCAGAGAATGTATTGCTCTCCCTATACCCAAGTAATTTTTCTAGTTTTAGCTTAAGTATTTATTTCACAAGTAAATAAATAAATAAATTTAATTCACAAATAAATAAACCTGTGTGATCTATTAAAATCCAAGTTGAAAGCAATCTACTTTATTATTATAATAAATTTATTTCATAGCATTTATAGAGAACTTTGGGTTTCTATAGAGGTAAGGTCCACTTCTAATCTGTTGATACCTTTCTTTTCCATGATAAGTCCCTCTTGCTGCCTAGATGATCACCTTAGATGCTCAACATTTTTTCTGCCATACTAAATGAATGAATGAAGAAGTCCCTGTGTTTTCTCCATTTTACAAATAATCCTACAAATCCTAGCTAAAGTACATGCTTTCCATTTTAAGCCCAAATCAACTGACCAAGTTGAAACATTTTACTGCGTAAATACAGAAGTAAAAGTTCTGAGTAAAATATGCTATACTCATTTATCTCAAATATTTACATATTTTTTCACAAGATCTTGCTACAAAGCCCAAGCTGTCCTTGAATTTGGTATCTTCTTGCCTCAGCTCCCCAGGGATGGAATTATAGGTGTGTACCATCACATCTGGGAGAAGGACCTGGCAACCCACTCCCAAAAATCAATCTGCCTTTGAAAACCCTGTGAATAGCAGAGAAGCACTGACAATAGTGTTTTATCTGTTGTTTGTAGGGTCGCTATGAGTCAGACACCAACTCAACAACACCTAACAACAACAACAACCATCACATCAGACTATCTTATTATTTAATGAAAATATTTTCTCTCATAGCATACAACGTTAAAATAGATTTTAATCACCATTTCATATTAATTAACAAGACATTCCCATGAAAATGTTTAGTCTTTAATTTTCATTTATATATCCTTGTGCTTTGAGGGGGTGTGGCTAATAAACTAAGCAGAAAAGAAAGAGGTGACATGTCTGATCTATTTAATTGACAGCAAATAAGATTAGAAGTGTCAGCTGGAAAATGACTTATTTTACTTCAGAAGATTTCTGACCCTATCAAAGTCATTTGTCCTGTTAGAAAGTTCTGAACTTGACAGACACACTGTATGTATATGTGTGTATACTTTTTCCACTAATCCTATATTATTTTTATAATTCAATAATTAACATAAATGGTATCAAATTTCATATGTTATTTGATATCTTATAAAAATATTATCTAGGTTGACAGCAAAATATATAAATACACAATATACACATATAACTGTTCAAGTCCTTCACTTCTTGTGGAAAGCCAAGTATTATAATATTAGCCCTTCCATGATCATGTATTCTATACCAAGCAACATCCTAAATGTATTCCAAGAATTTTTTATTATCCTTCAAAATAAACCTAAGGAGTATTATACATGTTCCAATTTATAAATAAGTAGTGAGTGATATTAAAGGATTAGTATCTGTCTATGGTTACATGATAAGAAAGCAGTAGTATGAAGATTTAAAGCTTAACAGACAGACTTCAGTGTCTTCTCTTTTAATATCTCTACTGTATATGAAATTTGATTTTGTGAATAAACAAATATTCATTTATAAATTAACATCAAAGGCTACAGAATTTAAGGGATAAAGATAAAACTACAAAATTTTAATTTTATATTTTTGTTGTTTAATTAATAGCCTAGATCTTTTGAAAAATCTGGTAAATATTATTGGATTTCCTCTCAGAGGTTCTGTGTACATATGTATGTAGATTCACATGTAAGTATGCACATTATTTGTACTACATTTTAGAGTAAATTCAGATAGCTAAATATCAAATTATAAAAGTAGAATTAGGCAAAAGTTATGTATATTCTGTTCACAATCCATTTTTGTTTTAGCTGCAAAATACTTTTAAATAAATTTTTGGTAACTTAAAAAAAACAGCATAATTTTCTATTAGTAGATTTTGTATCAGTGCTTCTGTAGTTGTCAAAGGCTATCCAAACTGCCACATAGTTTAATTCCAAGATAAATACCTCTAAGAGCCAGGCACAGTGATGGTGCATGCCTATAATCCCAGTGACTTGGTAGGCAGAGGCAGGCGAATGGCAATTCAAAGCCAGAACCTGCCTGTGCAATTTAGCAAGAACTTGTCTCAAGGTTAAAAAGAAAAAAGTTATAAAGGGGTTGGGGGTGTGGCTTAGTGGTGGAGCCTTGCAAAACATCCTTGAGGCCCTGGGTTCAGCTCCCCACTACTGAAAAAAAATTTTAAAAATAAAAAAATTTATTTAAAACAATAAATAAATACAATAAAATAAATAAATATCTCCAAGTGCATAGAAGATCACTCAAGTGTTGAGAGAAAGGGATATTTTGTGGACTAGCTAGAAAATATTCCTATTTTCTGTAGCATTATGTTTTGAAGGAAGATTAATCACACTGAATCAATATGCTGTATTTTCCTTTTTTGCCTCCAATATGGTAGCCACAATCCCCCTAAGGAGAGGAAATAAAGGAACAGATTTGTGCAGGAAAACCTGGTCTCTTTCTAGATCTCATGTAATGATTATCAGTGAGCTTTGATAGAAATATTATATTGAGTACCAACTGTGAATTAGAGTACTAAACCTCAAAACAACATTGAGAAAGTCTATAAATATTCTTCCTCTAGAATAATATAACTTAGACTATTTCCAATGGCAAGTAATAGAAAGTCTGGTGCTGGTTAAATTAATAGGTTAATTTAACAAAACTGAAAAGTCTAAAACTAATGTATCTCTAGATATGGCTTAAAAAGTGATCCTAATAAGATTTGCTACCTCCCTGTGTATAATAGTTTCATCTGTAAGCTAGGATCTCTCATGATAGACATGGAGATTTTCTGTAACCAAGATTACATAGTTACTTTTTTTCACTACAGGATGAAGCTGATTCTTAAAATTGAAAAATGAATGTCTGTGATTCACTTTCATCAGACCTTCACTCTGATGTGACCAATAATTACCATGAGAAGACTATAATATACCACACACTACTCAATATATAATAGTTACATAAAGCCATATCAACTATTATAAGCATCAAAAAATTAATGACATATTCATATTTTTGTTGCTTCTTTTATTAGAAGCTATTAACCTATTTGAATTTTGCCATTGTACCAATCCTGGATCATTGGCTTTTTTAATCCACCTCAAATTTGACATTACAAATTTTATGTGTGATTTACTTCATTCAATTGCAAAATGGAAATCTGCTCATTTTGCATTCACTATTAAATTCATTGTGAGAGCAGAGTGCAAATCAATAACAATATGACACTTGTCAACTGGCTTCAAATTTGTAGTATCTAATCTTTGAGAATAGGCTGCCAACGTTAGTGGTTGAGTATCTCTTTTGGACATGGCATTTTACCATGGACATCCTCATAAAAATCCATTTAAAGCCCTTTATCTCTGCTATTTGAAGGAAATTGAAATGAACATTGTGGAGTTAAAAACCCAAAGAACATGCCCTTAAAATTTTTAAGCAAATAGTTTTAATAATAGTCCCTTTTCAAAGGATTGTCATGTTTTGACAGAGTGAGACATTGCATGTATGAGAACCATTCCTTACTACTTTCCAACATTTTGAAGCTTTTAGCCATTAGACCATTCTTGATAATAGATTTGTATATGAGGGTAAATACATTTGACATAACTAGTCAATCAGTCACCAATGAGCAACCAATCAATCAATCTTTTTTAAACCAGTAATATAATAAGCATACTGTTTCTTTAAAACATATCCATTTGCCAGTCACATTTTGAAAATAGAGTGTTATGTCACTGATATTAGGGGACTTCTAATATATGTGTATATTGGGTTCAATTAAGAAAATGTTATAATTTCTATTTAGATAAATAAGGTGTAAATATACTCACTGATCTAATTCTTAGAGTTGTGAGATCTGAGCCCTAACTTAGGGTTCAGTAAAACAGACTAAAGTTATTTTGGTGCTATTGTTATTGTTCCTGCTGTGGTACCACTGTGGTGTCTGATCCCATCAGATCCTATAAGATAAACAGGATTGGGCCTGGTTAGTACTTGGGGATGGGAAACCACCTGGGAACACCAGATGCTATAAGCCTTGGGAGAGGATCCTGAACCCACTCCCAAAAACCTATCAGCCATCAAAAACCCCTTGAGTAGCAGAGAAGCACTGACAATACTGTTTCAACAGTTGTACATAAGGTTACTATGAGTCAATGACACCTAACAACAATAAAAACAACATTGTTATTATTATCTTTCATTTTGTTGGTTTTGTAGCATAGTCTATTTACTTACTTACTTACTTATTTTTCTGTGCTGGGAGACTTGAACCCAGGACTTCACAAATGGCTTGGCAAATGCTCTACTACTGGCCTGCAGTCCAACTTATTTTTAATTTAATTTTTTTTTGAGACAAGTTATTACAAACTTGCATGGGCTGCCTCTGGCCTTGATCTCTTGAACCTCCTGCCTCAGCCTTTTGAATCACTGGGATTACAGGCATGTGCCACCCTGTCCATTTCATTATTTTTAAAGTGCCTATTTCAGTGCATTTTCCATCTTTGTCAGACAAAATATTCTCTTCAACAAATTATTTATTTATTACCAGTCAATTAAGTACTTAGAGAGGCTCTGTGGTATATTTGGAAACCAACAAAGGATGAGAGTCTTTCTAAAGTATTTATTTTAAGCCTCAGAATTCAAACTTTGGACATTTGCTCCTCTGGATCATCTTCAAGATCAAATAATAAACAGTCCAATTTGGTATCTTTCCTCTTTAGTGTTTAATACATCTGTTAGAATATAACAAACAGGAGTAGCAGCTGATGAGAATCTGGGGAAGGAAGCATATAAATAAACTGAATTTCAACTTGAAAGCTATTAGTTGCACATTAGTATTAAAATAAATGTATCATTTTCATACTAATATTTTTTACCAAATAACTCCAGCATATTTCAAATAGTGACTACACAATCACAGTAATATCTCCCATAGGAAAGACACACAACAGACAAAATCTGTCACTGTTTTTCTGAAACTCATCTGGCAGATTAAATGTCATAGCACTCCAAATTTTAAAACACTAAATTTAATCATCATAAAAACAAATTTCACTTCAAATAATTAAAATCATCACCAGTTTAAACATTATTTTTGAAATATTTAACCTTTAGCATAGGGTTAGCTTCTCCTTAGTTCAAAGTTACCTTGTCATATTTCTTTTCAGCATATTTTATACATACCTATCTTCCATTGAAATAAGTACACTTAGGCAGATATTAGCTTCCCAAACTATAATAAAAATGATAATCATCCACTACTATTAATTTCCTTACTGAAAAATAAATCTCACAATAGTAGATTTAATAGATTTTAATGCACCGAGGGCTTGTTTTGACCCTTGAAACAGCAGAAGACACTTAGTGACATAATAAAGTGCTTGCCCTAGTCACAAGCTCCAGTATTTTAATTGCATTTGTGATTGTTGATTACATTTTTAAATGTCACTGCTGATCAGGATGAATAAATCTTTCTTTTCTTTTCCTTCCCCCCCCCCCCCCCCCCCGCTTTCTCTCTTTCTTTCTTTCTTTTTTTCAACTGATGATTTCTTAGGTCATCCAATGCATACAATCCAAACACTTCCAATCAGGAAAAAAAATAGATAAACCCTAATGAGGACAAAGTTAGGCTAAAAAAAACTCATTACAAATGCTACATTGTTGTGGCCATATTGATTTCCACTTTTAGAAAGTTTTTCTGAAGCAGTAAGCAAAGTTTTGTCATTCTTCCTTAAATTAAATCAGCCATCTAGTTGGCAAATATTTCATGAGAAACTCTTTTGTCAGGCACTTTCTGAGACATTCAGTGATCAAGTCAGGCAAGGATCTTGCTTTCGTGTTGTTAATTTTAATTTCTCTGGTACTGAATGGACATATGTAAGACTAGTGAAAAGGAAAATAAAGACAAATGCAAAATTTTTTCAACTAAGATAATTTAGAGTAGTGATAAATGTTACTAAAATTTTTTAAATAAATGTGATACACTCAGGAGATATGTTTTGGGTTTAGTGTTTCAAGAAGCCTTTATTAAGGGGAGACGTTAGAGGTGATATCTAACTTATACAAAGTACTTATCATTATGACCAGCTAAAAGCCTAGCGTTCCAAGGAAATGGGAATAAAAAAATAAAAAATGAACAATAAAAATAAAATATTTGTATTTTCTCAAAATGTGAACCTCAAAGTCTTTTGAAGTGTCTTAAAAAGTATTGTCATTTTTAAGGTATATGGTTTAGTCATGGTACAAACAAAAACAAAAACAAAACAAAACAAAACAAAAAAACAACTAGAGTGTCATCACTCCACTTCAACCCATCGTAGGGCATTGTGTGAATCTGAGCTTTCAATAAGAAGATGACCAGTTATCCCAGCAACCATAAATTCATAAGTGACCCTTCTAAAACATTTTCTAAAGTATTATTAAATGTTTTGGCTGTTTCTAAAGCATAGTAAGGAACATTTTTTTATCTTGCAAGTCAGTACTCAACACTTAAGCACAAACACATTTGCACATATGCATATACACATTCATCTGAAAAATATGTATCACATAACAATTCAGCTTCCATTTGAGATAAACTTCTGTTTTTAAATGCTTATCACAATATACTAAACTGACTTTATAACCCACTAATGTGTCAAAACTTAAAGAACTGAAACCCTGTTTAAGAAGACATTTAGAATGCTATGCATCCTAACTCATATATTAAGTCAACAGCTGCAGAAATAACAGCAAAAATTCCACAAACTAAAGTTTTTATCTATCATAAGGAAAAAAATAATTTCTTCAATATTTTGAGAAATACTAAGTTGAGATTGGGGAGGCCAGAATGAACCTTTTCTTTTCAGGGACACATCTTCCCTGGTAGCATGGGAATGCTGTTTGTTAGGAAAGCAACTGTTTTATGTAATGAGGGTAATAGGAAGAATTCCTTACTTACAAGAAAAATGTTTTCTTCCTTGTCACTCCTGGTCGCAAGTCCTGGTCTTAATTATCCTTTAGAATGAAGTAAAAAAGAACTTAAGAATTTAGCAGTAGTGAACTCTAAAGAGAATTATAGCCAATGAGCAAAATGGTTTAAGCTTACCACCTTTATCACAGTGAATCTTATATCTACAAAACTAACCCTTAGCAGTACTACTTGGAATCTTTACCCAAATTTATCCCTGAGTTTTTGTTCATCTCAAGTGGAAGTTTCACAAGCATACATTCCACAATGAGATCTCACAACAAATGTTGGCATCAGAACACATGTATACACAAATATTGGCTACTATGGAATTTATCCACACTGTACCATAACAAAGTAAAGTCACGCTCTAAGTGTATGCATTTGGAGTGGCTTGGAGAGCCCATCTCCTTTCTCAGGTATGACCTCTCAGAGCTTTATTTTTCTCACTTGTTACATGGAGATGTTTTTGTCATGTCACTCACATATTGTAAAATAATGTTGGATAAATATGTGACCCAGAAAGTCAAATAACTTCTATAGACTTGTGAAGAGAGGAGGCAGACCTGGAAACATATCACTGTCAAACCGCTGAACTTTCTAAGATGTGTGCGAATTGACACCAAGTGGACACTGCTAGTTGGAGCCCTGCACATTTGCCAGATTCTTCCCTTCTTCTGAGTCACCCTGAGCCAAAGCCCAGACTCTACTATAAACATATACAGACTCTGTTGTAGACATCAAAAGCTATGTAGAAAGATTCCATCATATATCAAAAGACATCCCACGTCTGCTGAGTCCCACTATTCTGCTTACTAACTCAGTGTTCTAATTTGCTTCCTGTGACCATCAACATGCTCCTCCCCTTGTCTCAGGTAGAGAGGGTGTGCAGCCCTTGGGCATCTTGCATGAAATGCCTCACTATATGGCTTGTCTTCATGTTTCCCAATAACAAAAGAGCTTTAAGAAAAATCCACAAACACATCACTGTATATATATATATATATATATATATATATATATATATATATATATATATGTATATATATATATGTATGTATATATATTTGACATATGTATATATAATAGACATATATACACATATAATAGACATATATATGTCTATGTATAGACAGAGAAAGCACTTTATGCAAAATTGGAGAAATGGCCTCCGGTACTTGGGGAGGAGACTTTTAACAAATCCACAAGGTTCATTTCAATGTTTTAAGGGGAAGAGTATCCAGATAGTCCCATGGTAGGGCACATGATCAAAAGTCCACATGTACAGGATCTTTTGTTTTACTTCTAAGTCAAACTTATTGAAGTACAATATATAGAATAATCTGCATCAATTTTGTATACAGTTCCATGTATTTTGACACACTTGCCTATTTGGGTAACTACAAAAATAATCAGGATCAGAACATTTACATTAGCCAGGACAGTTTTCTGAGACCAATGTTCATCATTCATTTCTGGCCTGAAACAAAAACAGATCTGTTTTCTGAATCTTTGGATTAGTTTTTCCATGTTCTATTAATTTGCATAAATGAACTCATATATTATATGTGGCTTCATCTCAGGCCTCTTTATTAAGCATATTCTTGTGGAGATTCACCCATGTTATTGCTTTTATTAGTAGCTTGTTCCTTGATTGACAGGGCAATACAGAGGAACCATTATGCTTATCCATTCATTATTGATGATATTTTCAATTTGGGGGATATAAATTTGTAGCTCTTCTAAAAATTAGTATACTATATGGAAAAATGTGTGAACGTATATATTATGGGAAACACACTTTTAATTCTACAATAATCCTATAAAGTAAATTTTGAAAAATATCTTCAATTTTGTACTTTCTTATTATATTACATTAACACAGTTTAGAAACAGTGAAAAAGAAAACTGATAATTGTAGTCATCAAATATCCTAAATATGTTCTCAAATTTTTACTTTATTTCTAGTTAATAATTCTGCAGTATTTAAAAATGAAGGCTTCTATTTAGTGCCAGACCGTTCTGCAATGATAAATGAATGCAGTCTCCCATTTCCATTTATTCAGTGCATTTCATATCTGAATTTTTATTTTTCCTTGAACAATCAACAATGCCCTTGTTTTTTTTCTCACAGATTATAATTCAGCATGTTTAAGCATCTTGTTACATGAGTAAAAAAGTAAAAAGCCCTTGATCTGAGGAAGCAGCTAAGTAAATATCAGTTGGTTTCCAAGAACTAGTCACCTGACATATTAAAGTAAACCAAATTCCCATTCTCTGGTTTGTTTTCTTTTCTTTGAGATTTTTCTATTAGTAATTTTTTTAGTGTAAAAATTAATGGCTTTCATTATGACATGTGGTTCATCTTAATTCAAATATCCCATAAATTGGCAATGGTTAAAGGCACAGTTATAAAAAAAATGAAAGAAGACAAATTTACAAAAAAAAAAAAAAAAGAATTCAGAAACTTCAAAATTCTTGCACTGAACTTGAGTGCAGACTTCTTTTTTTCTTTAGTAATTTTTAATGCACAATTTAATGGGTGTCATGATGACACTTCGGTACATGCATTTCATTGTACATTGGTCATGTTCACTTCCTCCTCGCCCTCTCCTCACCCTCCTCCATTTTATCCTTCTCCAATAGTCTCCTTTCTACTTGCCTGTCTTTTTTGTGAGTATATCTATCTGTATATGTACATCCCGATTTTGCCATAAGGGTAAAATAGGTGACATTTGTTCTCCCATTACCCTTTCTTCTTGCCCTTTCCCTCTTTTCTTTAGTCCATTATTTTTTCCTACTTAGGTCTTATCTGCTTTCATGATCTATATGTTTTAATAACTAATATACAATGACCTTTCATACCCACATATGAGAGAACAAGTGATGTTTATCTTTCTGAGTCTGGCTTAATTCACTTAAAATAATGATCTCTATTTCCATCAATTTTCTAGCAAATGCCATAAATTTGTCCTTCTTTATGGCTGAATAAAATTCCATAGTGTATATATACCAAAATTTCCTTATACACTCATCTGTTAATGGACATCTCAGTTGATTCCATATCTTGCCTATTATGAAAAACACTGCAATAAACATAGATGAGCAGGTATCTCCATGATATATTGACTTATATACCTTTGGATATATACTCAGGAGTGGGGTGGCCAGGTCATATGAAAGTTCGATGTTTAATTTTTTTGAGGAACCTCCATACTGATTTCCATAATGGCTGCATCAACCTGCATTCCCACCAGCAATGTATAAGGGTTCCTTTCTCTCCACATTCATACCAGCATTTGTTGATGTGTGTTTTGTTGATGGTAAATGTTGTGACTGGAGTGGGATGGTATCTCAGTGTAGTTTTGATTTACATTTTCCTTATGGCTAAGGATATTGAACATTTTTTCATATGGTGGTTGGCCATTTGTATTTCTTTTGAGAAGTCTCTGTTCAGTTCTTTTGCCTATTGTTTGGTTGGATACTTTGTTTATATGGTGCTTAATTTTTTGAGCACATTATATATTCCAGATATTAATTTGCTGTCTGTTGTATAAGGGCAATGATTTTATCCCATTCTGTGGGTTGTCTCTTCACTCTGATAATTGTGTCCTTTGCTGTGAAAAAGCTTATTAATTTTATGCAATCCCATTTGTCAAGTCTTACTATTGCTTCCTTTCTCCTGGGGTCCTATTTAGAAAGCCCTTGCCTATTCCTTTGTTTTGAAGTGTTTCTCCTATGTTTTCCTCTAGCAGTTTCAAAGTTTCAGGCTTTATATTAAGGTCTTTGATCCATTTTGAACTGATCTTTGTACACGAGAGAGAGAGAGAGAGAGAGAGAGAGAGAAGAATCTAATTTCAGTCTACTGCATGAGGATATCCAATTCTCCCAGCACTATTTGTTGAAAGGGTGTCTTTTCTCCAACTTCTATTTTTAGTGCTTTTTTCAAATATACGGGGGGCTGTAGTTGCATAGATTTATTTCTGGATCCTCTATTCTATTCCACTGATCTACATGTGTGTTTTTGTGCCAGTACCATGTAGTTTTTATTACTAAAGCTTTGTAGTATAATTTGAAATCAGGAATTTTGATTTCCCCTGCATTGTTTTTCCTGGTCAGAATTGGTTTAGCAATTCGGGTCTTTTGTGCTTCCAAGTGAAGTTTTGGATTGTTTTCTCTATTTCTGTGAAGAATGTCATTGGGATTTTGATGGGAATTGCGTTAAGTTTGTACATTGCTTTCAGTAACATAGCCATTGTCACAATATTAATTCTTCCAATCCATAAGTGTGTTCTCCTTAGTGTTTTAAGGTTTTCCTTGTTAGAGGTCTGTCACCACCTTGGTTAGGTTTATTCCCAGTATCTTATTTGTTTTGAAGCTATTGTGAATGGGACTGTTTTCCTGACTTGCAGAATTCTTCACAGCAATGTGTCCACTGATGGAAACTTGTCTTTTTAATTGAATAGTGTTAAAAACACATATTTCTATATTCTTTCATTACACAGATATTTTTGTAGCAAGTGAACTCAGCTTTCTGTATTTAAGCCAAACATGCCAAATTCCTTTCTGGGAAGTAGAGAGATCCTCCTAGGAGAAAAATTAATTTAGAAAGTAGAAACAGTGTGGTTCATATGTTGGATGTTCCTGGCTCCAAGCATGGAATTATATCAAGGGAGAGAATTAGGAAATGGCCAAAAATATAAATTTCAAAACCATCAGGATAGGAAGTGGAGCATAAAGAATGAAAGCTTGTTTCCTATGTGGAAGAACTAATGGTGATTGCCTCATCACACCTTAAAAAAATATTTAGGAATAGATCTTGTCACGCTGCACTTTTTTACACCCAATTTGAACTTTCTTGTCCAACCACATTCCCAACCTGGATTTATTAAATGTATGGATAAACCATTCTAATTTTTTGACACCCTTCAAAGAAAATGAAACACAGAAGGATTGAGGACTTTAAGAATTCGGCACATGTACCAGGTGCCATGCTGCACCCCTATAATCCTAACTACTGGAAGGTTGAAGCAGGAGGATTTCAAGTTTGAGGCTAGAGGCAACCTGCACAGCTTAGTGATACCCTGTCATCCCCAAAATTGGGAAGAACAGGGGTACGATTCAGTGGGAGAGCACTTATAGGAGTCCCTAGGATTGACCCCAGGGAAAAAAATTAGCACATGTTTCTTTTTGCCACGATATTTTTATTAAACATTCTGCAGGCATCTATTCATTCTCCTCCCCAGTTCCAAAACACCTATGAATTTGTAAAAATGCCTTCCATTTTTTAAGGAAATTATTCATACCTTGTGAACAGAAGGGAGGAAGATAAAGCTTTATGACTCCCAACTAATCACTTTTCCTGTTTTCAGTGGTGAGCAGTTTGGCCAAAGCCATGTTCCCTGCTTCCATTCTGTCAAGTTTACAAGCAGGCAGTCAAGCGTTTTCGCCAGAAGAGATCTCATAAAATGCTGTTACTATACTCTAATTTTCTCATCTAATAATATAATCTCAAAAGAAAATGAAATTTGCAGAAAATTATTATTCCCAATGAGCCTTTGCTGCTTTCTGGTTATCATCATTTTCTTTCCTAGATCCATGGAACAACCTTAATTTCTCTAAAAAAAAAAAATTTTCACGAGAAAAACTGAAATCAGAAATTCTTCATGAAAGTTTTCATTATCTCAGATGTCTTCATACCAAAGACATCATTAAAAATAATTCTCTAATTTTTCAACTATTTGCACCACTACATCTTTGACTCATTCCTGGAGGGAGTACAAAAGTAAACTATTTTCTTGCTTCTGGGCTCCATCATAGTTCTATTGTCATGGAAGCCAGGGCGGCTGAAACCGAGTAAGAGGGGAGAATGTTGGAAAATGAAGTTGAAGGACAAGCAGAGGCCAATGGCTCAAAGGGTTTTGTTCTGAATGTTGTAACAGGACTTTTAGAGAATTTCAGCAGCTACTGATATGACATGATTTCATGTGACTGGATGAGAAAAGCAGATCCACTTGATTCAGGAATCTCATATTCCTATACATTTGATTTGTTTTTAGAAGGTTTTCTCACTGGGTGATGTTGCAGGAGGAGTGTGGATTTCAGATCAGGCAGGATGGGCTTTACTAATTTCTGTGCACAAAGCTCAGTCTATGGCAGATTTAAAATTCATGTTCCATTCTGCTCGTGTCTTTATTTCAAATGTGCTTTGTGTTGCATATGATATTTAATATGTGCAATACTTTCACAGAAAGAGGAACAAATAGGAAATAAATGCAGACTACAGAAGCTATGCCCAGGCATATCCTCCTAATGCAGCTGTCTGTCTCATCTGACCCCAAGAGGGAATTCTAATAATGTTATCATTTGATTCCCATTTCAGGCACTTTGCATTTTTATATATGCTAAAGAATTCAGCAAGTCATCCAACTGGCATAAGCAATAGGAAAACTTCCTTTAGAGCACAGGTGTACAAGCAAACAAATCCTTTCTGTGCTTGAAAATTGATCCTTCAATATCACAAACTTCTCAGCAGTGTGCTGAACCGGCACGAAGAGGTGGAAAAGCCCATCTGTCAGGTATGGGGAACAGATGGTGATCATCTCTTCTCACCTTCAGGCACAGCCAGGAATAGATCCTGTCACCCTGAACTGTTTTTTTTTTTTTTCCCCCAGCCATATTCCAAAGCAAACAAGCAGGCAAGCAGTGGACTATTAAAGTTTGTTAGGGTTAAACAAGTGTAACCAGCTGGTCAGTTCTGGCTGCCCTGGAGAGATAAACTCATGTTCTAGAGGCTGTGCAAGAGGCAATGGGTTGTAAATATCTTTTAAAAGCAAAATAGTGCCAGAAATATATCATGGTGGATTTAACATGCATAAACATTATGCAAATGGTCAAACTCAGGTTCTGAATCACCTCTGGAATCTCATTGTAAGAACAACAACACTATAAGAACTCTCTTTAAAACCAGTTCTAGGCATGGTTTTGTTTTGTTTCATTTCATTTTGTTTTGTTGTGGTTGAAACTGCTTTATGGCACAAACTATGGTTCCATGGTCAGAAATTAAATCATTAACTCCCCAAATCCATCTTTTTTAAATGTCAAGATCTGAAGCACATCTGACTTACATCAAACAGAGATTAATAACACAATTTTGTTGAAATAGATCCTGTTATTTGCCGTTGAAGACACTTTAACCTGAAGTTCTTTAGAGGAGTTCTTCCTGTCTCTTCAGCTGTGAACCTTAAAACAATTCTGCGGTCAACAATCACTTTCATGAGGATAAGATACATTAACAATTTTCAGCACTTACTGCTTTCTTCAGCCAAACATCAGAAACATGAAACTGTAACTGCATGCAATGCAGCTACTACTTTGCTTTGCTTTCAAATATTGATAGTACACAGTGTAAGCCAAGCAAACAAGCCAAGCACAGCTCTTCATCTTGCATATTTTGCAGACTTTTCTGACCCTTTCACTTGTATTTCTGTATTCCTTATGTATTTCCAAAATGCAGATGGTCAAAAAGAGCCCCCATCTCTGCCCAGTGAATTCTTTCAAGCTAAGTCCTCTTTAGGGTTTGGTGGTGATAAATTTAAGACATCCCAAGCTTTAATCAACATTTTTCTTTAATCCCTCAAGTAAAAGCTCCACGTGTTAAACACTGTTTGAAATCGGTCATGTGTTAGCCCCTAAACGGGTCTGGAAAGCTGAATTACTGTATTTGCTCTTACAACACAACCAAATTAAATTTTATGTTGACAATAGCCAACGTTTTATCATTTTTAAAGCCTCTTCACTGCCTACATTTCTATTGAAACTTTTGTTGCCAGAAGAGTGAAAATGCCTGCCAAGTCTAGTTTAACCTCACCCCACAATATTCAGTAAATACAGCTTAAGCATTTTGTTTACGTTTATCGACATGAATCTTCTATTCTTTTTTTGTGTGTCTTTAAAGAGGAGATAGCAAATGTCTCAAATTTTTGGCTAAGCAAGATTTTCAAGTGTAAATAGAAAGTTTCTTTTACAGGCCTTGTATATTAAAGTAAATTCTGCTACATTTGAAAACCTGTCAGCTTTATTTGGTACTGGTATTCAGAATCCTCTCCTTTTTGACCAATATTATATAAAGTTCCTCTGGGAAGATAATGTGCATGATTGCAGGCTTGCCTTGTTAAAATCCATGGCTTTTTATGCAGTCATGTTTTCACCTATGAATTATGCATGAAAGAGGATCTCATTACATTTCATTTTCTTTACAGCAGCATCTTCTCTTCTAGACATACTCGGGTTCCCATCAGCCCAGCACCTCTCGCCTTGCAGCTTGGCTCCATCTTGATGCCTTCATAGCATTTTAGACAAAATGGGCGTGTTTAACTTGTCACCTCATGCCTGGTATAAATTATTCACTGGAGCTTTGCACAGATTTGTGAGATAAACAGCCTGGACTCAGAGAAACTTCACAGGCTGTGTGTGGGAATCTGATAGACATCGAAGGCCATTTCTCCAGCAGTTGTCCAATGCACAGGGGGAAATGGCCATCACTTCAAAAGTCAGCCTCGTTTTCATGCTTAAATGTCCCTCAATTTCCCCATAACAGAAATTACCTCTACATGTTTGTAACTGGGAGTGCTTGCATGTTTTAGTATTTTTCTCAGAGCTAAAGGTCAAGGAACAAAGCTCCGATTTTGTTTTGTTTTATTTCTTTTGAAATGAAGCCATTGGTCTTCCATACCTGACAAGATGAATTAAATGTGGAGAAAAGATCACAGAATTTAATCAGCATGGTCATTCAGTGTATGTGGTCGGGAACAATCACTCAAAGCAGCATGTGGAAAACTAGGTTAGTGCATCTGTGTGAGTGTGAGATTGTGTGGGAGGGAATGTGTTTTGATGATTCCTATGCAACCCTATAATCTCCAATTCCAAACATTTCCTTGTAAGAAAATCTGGTAAGAAGTATGATTAATTTTGTTTATTTCAAATTTTGCCATTCATTATAATAAGTTCATTTTATTGAGTCAAATAAAAGTAGCAAGAAAAATAACCTCTAAAAGAATCAAAATTAATATCAAACAATGTAATTAACAAATTTCCATCTGATTTTTCCACCCAGTTAAGTATTTTCTTGAAATCAATGAGAATTATGCAGGTAACTAAGAGTAAATCTCTATGAATCCAAGAATATTAAAGATATACTGAAATTTATTTATTTATTTATTTATTTATTTATTTTTATAAGAATGTGATCATGGTAACATAATTTTTTTAAAAAAAACCCAAAACTTTTGTAGCTCAACTGTCATAGTCTCTCTAAGAATTGAAACTTTCATAAAATGAAACCAAAGGAAATGACTCATAAGCTTGTTGCTCTGAGTAATGGCAGTATAGTTTATGGGTCTGATAATAAGCTTTTGAAATATATCCCCTACATGAGGAATTTTGTGATATATGAGTTTGTTGTAAAAGTTTTACACATTGTATATACATGTTTTGCTTTTGTATCCTCATTTTCTTCTTATATGTGTGATGCATTTTAAATATGTTTATACATCCTTATACCTATAGGATATACTTGTAAAGCCATATATTGTGTTTTTATAACAAGTACACATACCACTTTTACATTCATTCAACAAATATGTTACTGAGAGAAGTTGTTGTTGTTGTTAGGTCCCATTGATTTAGGTCCAATTCATATCAACCCTCAGAGGGTTATCAATGGCTGATCGCTTCAAGATTGCTTTGGAAGTGGGTTGCCAAGTATTTCTTCCATATTTGCCATGCTGGGGATCAAACTTGGATCCTCAGAGAGAGCAGAGCAGCACTCTACCAACTGAGGTAAAACCCAGGCACAGATGGTGACAGATAATATATCAAAAGACTTGGTCCAATTACCCTCATTCATTTTTAAGCTCTGTGAAGTTACGAGCTTTTTTATATACTCTTCTGACTCCAAGGAATCTTCACAGAGATCATTGAATAATAATATGGAACAATGCCTTTACATCTGCAAAGTAGGATTTATCTAAACAATAACATGCTTTTGTGATAAATATAGTGTATTTCCCAATTTAATAGCTATTTCTTCATGTGATAGTTACCTAGCCATAACTTACATATAGATCTAGTGAATCAGAGCCTCTTTCAGTTTTTATGTAAGTACAAAGAAAGGAGTTGACATTTGCAATGGATTCAGTTTCCTTTGAAAGCTTGTTATTTGGTACAGTGATTGGCATTAGAAGAATGTTATTTAACTGTTGGATGAATGAGTAGAAAACCTATTATTATAGGTAGCTACATAACATGTTGGAGATACATAGAAATTATGAATATAGTTCAATATTAATATAGATGGGGTGGGTGGGTCAAGTTCTGATTTTTCCCTTCAGTAGGTCTTCTATTGTTTCCCAGCAACAACTACCCATTATTGGGAAAATGATTTGTTGTACCCAGTTTGAGTTCTAGGAAATTTACTCAATGAAATGATTTGAAAAGCTAAGGCAAAAGACATGATTATTAGTATGTGCTCTTTTGATTGAGAGCTGGCACCAGAATGTTTAATATTAAATATTATTCACTATAGTATGGATTGAATTTCCTTCCAATTTCTCTGCACTCCATCCCATTTTGAATATCATTAAAAATAATCAAGATGATTTATCTGAAATAAAAACTTATTTAAAGAGTGCTGTCATATTTCCTCATTTACATTATCACTTCTGTAAATGATTGGTTTATATCCTTCCCAGTGCCCACAAGAAAGGTACCTTTTCCTCTGGGAAAAAGGCATATCAGTACCTATGAGAACTAAGTACATAAGATTTGCAGCTCTGTATGGCTTTATTCCGATTGTTTTCTGTTGCATACCAGACCTCCTCCCTGCTTGAGAGGTGCAATTCACATGAAAGAATATTGGACATAGAAAGGCATCTTTCACTCTTTACCCTCATGTTTTCCTGTCCTAACAGAAACACACCAACAATGTATTTGGCTCTGAAAGATAACTAGAGGTTTGGTTGTGTTTCTACATAGTAATAATGTCATAGTATAACCGTATCTTGGAGAAGTAGCAAATATAGGCATTTCACATCTCCCAGTCATATGACACGATGACATCCGTAACAGAGCTCATACACATTTCCTCACTGGAAAAAAATCCCCATGAATTAATTCAATAGGATTTCTTTCAGTTTTATGTGTTTTGTATTAAGAGGAGCTTATCTCTAAAGTAGTCTTTTCTTTTACATTGTCGTCTTTAATATTGGCCTCCTACCCAAATATACTCATTTCTATCCCTGCTTCAGTAATATGCATATTCAAAATTCTAGGCCATAAGAGGAAAATAATAAAAAGCAATATTCTGCTTAACATTTTGCATTCAAGAAATAGAATTGATTAATTAAATAATGATCTAGGGTAAAGTGAAAGAACAAAGGAAAAGTGCTTTTGTTTGGGTAAAATATGAGGTGCCAGTACTCTTATCTTGATTAATTCCAAAATGCCTCTTTCACTTATTCCAGTGCCTTACCCTCTTTTCTAATCACATTGACATGAACTGTTTTGTCCCTTCCAAGTGAGTTATTTGCAATGGCAATATTAATATATTTGAGCAGAATTGAATCAATTTATTTTTAAAAAAGATTTACTTGTGGGGTTAGATCTCATTATATCAAGAAAGTACTGTGTATATTTGAAATTAGAAAGGCCTACTAGATTCAAAAACAGCTAAAACTCTTCTGGAGATCATAAAGAAGGGAATCTTATGGATTTATCTATGCTGTTTAAACATGGATAACAATCATTGCATTATTTTAAAGTTTGACAAATAAATATTTTATTAAAGTATAATCACTAATAAACAGATTATGTGTCAGATATTCAACTGAAGCCTAAAGTAAAAGTTTAAATGAAGGCTTAGAAGTCATGAGTAACGTCTAACATGGAAAGATGAAAAAAAATGATACTTGCAACTTGCTATTTCTGGTGGTCCACAAAAGACTAAGCCAAATGAAATTGCCTTTACTTATAAAGGAGAATTCCTATTGAATGTCAGGATATATTTCTCCCTTCTCTGAGTTGTAACAATACATAGTGTCTGAATCAATTATTTGACAATAGTTCAATATCACATTATGATTTTTATTAAAATGTTACTCTGTATCTTGTATTCTGTTCTGGGGTTTTTCCTTTGATTTTGAGCTTGATATGAAACACTATTTTGTTTTTTACAAGATGTAGCTTAATTCTTTTTACATACCAACCTCCAAGGAAATACACTTTAAAATATCTTGACTGATTTGATCTTCACACCTAGTATCTTGAAAAATTAGAGAGATGAGGATAGTTTGAATAATCTCAGGTTGTTATTCTTAGACTCAGAGGAATGAGCCAAATGATCTTCTTGATGACCTAAGTGTTGTTTATAATATATAATGTACGATTACCAGCCCCTATAACAGCCTCTAAAAGAATAAAAATTGAGGGTTAAAAGTGTAATGAAGTGCAAATGAAACTGTCCTGAAAACAGACTACATATTTTATTTGTTTCATACAGAACGTAGGA
Source organism: Pedetes capensis (assembly GCA_007922755.1). Taxonomy (NCBI): domain Eukaryota; kingdom Metazoa; phylum Chordata; class Mammalia; order Rodentia; family Pedetidae; genus Pedetes; species Pedetes capensis. Next base: position 27,557 of record VMDO01018130.1, read on the forward strand.
CATAGAGAGTGTTCATATTAAATACTATCAACAGTATTCTAGTTTTAAAATAATGTTGTAAATATTTCAGTCAATTATATTTAGTAGATTTAAAATAAATTCTATAAAATATTTTGGAATTCTACATTAAGAAAAGTTCTTAGAGTCTTATATTTTCTCTTTATTTAATACATTTCCTTAGCTTTGTCAACACATTAAGTAAAATTTAAGACTACAGGCAACTTCATATACTTACTAGGCATCCAATTTAAATTCAAAGGTAATTCAGGTTCAAAATTTATGCTGAATGTTCTTTCCTAAGATAGATCTCTCCTCTTTTTTTCACAAAGATTGCTCCTTTTTAATGAGGAAGACGGTAAAGAAAAACATTAAAAACTCGTGACTTATGCAGTTCTTTTGACATTTACTGCATTTCAGGTAGATGCTGTTTTAAATAGCTTTTTAAAACAATGCTTGTTTTGTGTTGTACTTCATTAAATAAAAGACAGTGTAACTATCACTGGATTTGAGGAGCTCTAATTCTCCTGAACCCACTCATTCTCTATGGATCTTGCACAAGTCCCTCAACCTAATGAGCTATGATTTTTCTCAACTGTAAAACTGTTAAATTAGAATATCCTTAAGATCTCTGTCAATGATAAACATATAATTATCAGTTCCATAATTACTTTGAAACTTAATATCCTCATATGCTTTACAATAACAACTTTCCTTAAGCTGGTTTTAAGGTAAAGCTAGAATATTGTGCATCAGTCACAGCAGGCCCTAGGAACCATAGGAAGATACAAAGACATGCTGAGAATAGAGACAATGAATTCAGGAGAGTGGTACAAAATTGTCTGACTTGCCACTTCCTTTTCTAAATTTCATTCAGATTTTGTCCTTCAGCCAAGGTTTTGCTTTTTTTGTTTGTATGTTTGTTTGTTTTTTGCTTTGTTTATTTTGGTTTTTTTAAAAGAAATAATATTATTAACAAAACTCTAATCAATGTTAATAATTTAGATGATACATGAGATCCCTGAAGTACAACTGAAATATTTGTTTATTAGATATTTTTCCGTTAACTGAAATTGTTTGAAGTGTGAAATTAAGTGCCGACTATTTACTAAGATCCCAAAATAATGTACAAAATCTTGCTAAGCACCCTCAGGAGATAGACATTTAAATACAGATCCTACCCTCAAAGAGCTTACAATTTGATTCAGGGGAGAAAATAAATTTTGGAAAAATCAAGACAATAAAAAGATGGTAGAAAAGATGCTGTAAGGCTATCCATTATCCTCAGGCAGGACAATTTTAAAGAAAATAGGATAGAATTTCAGAGGAAAACAAGATTGCTTTAGGTTGGAGTGGCGGTTGAAACTTTTACAGTAAAAGTGGATTATTTATGCGTTAATAGAATTGACTAAGTCTGTGTGCCTCAAAAATACCTTGTGCCTCCTACTTTTCCTGGATTCCATTTCAGGAAAGTTGGCACCATGTAACTATGCCAGAGGATTATGTGACAAAGTGACCTGTGCCTTTTCTAGACCAGGTAAGTTAAGCATCCAAAGGTCTCCTCCATCACTCTCTTCCTCTGCCTTTATAGATTTGAAAGTGACATATTCCTTCAGATGGCAGAGTTGCAGGATGAAGGAGGGCCTTGAGTCACCTGGCATGCTGGATTTTACCTGAAGAGAGGTAAATCTTGATTTTCATAAGCCACTGAGATTTTCTTATAAGTAATGGGTATACTACTATGAAAATAAGGAAATTGCTTTAAAAAGCTTGCCAATATTTTTGTTAATTTTGAGAAATAATGTAATATTTTGTATACACTATTTCTTTCAACCTTTGTCTTCACCACTGAGATTTGGCATTCAGCTATTCTTTATGACAATAATTGAAAGTGCATATTTACATGCAATAAAGCTATCACATTTACATCTTCCCAAATCAATCAAAATTTTGACTGAATTTATTTTTAAATCTCTGCCAAGTCAAACAAAATAGCAACCATCTTAAATGAGAAGACTCATACTTAAAATTTGGTGGACATTGAAATTACTTTAAGGAAGGGTAAGAAGCAAAAATATCTGACAGTAAAACCTATTGAAATTGATCTATTAAATAAACACTACTTGTATTGAGAACCGTGGTTTAGCTAAGTTGCTAGAGTGCTGGTCTGCAGTCTCTTAGGACTCAGGTTGGGTCCCCAGCACCACAAAAATGGGAGAAGGATGTGGTGTTCCACTCCCACCGCCGTCCTGAAAAACAATCAGCCGTTGAAAACCCTATGAAGTTAGCTATGAGTCAGACTCAACTCGATGGCCCGTAACAACAACAAACTATATTAATATTGAGAATTTTGTCTTTCAGAAGCATCAGAGATAAATAAAAAACAGTAAGTATTCCTTAATCTAAAATTTTATTTATCTAAGGTTATCTCCGAAAATAACATCTGTTTGGATAGAACACTATCAGGCGGAAGAGTTTCTATTCTGAAAATGAATTGTAAAAGCCTCCAAGACCCAAATGAATGAATTAATATGATGAAATTTTAAGCATCAATGACTGACAAAGGAAATGTTTTGAAAAGTTAATCTATGTTCCTTGCCTAGTCCATCATCACTTAGGATAATTATTGTGAACTTAGTAGGAAGTAGGATGGAAGAGGACATACTTTCCACAAAATCATTATAAGGATTTTAGGATTATATGCCTTCTGCTTGGAGATTGTGTTATTGAGCTCTGTTTCTATGAGAATATGTCTGAGATAATCAACTTATAAAGAGAAAAGACTTATTTTGGCTCATGGTTTTCAAGGTTCCATTACATGATGGATTATCTCTGTTGCTTGGCACCTGGCATGAAATCATTGTGAGAATACATACCAGAGAAAAACTACTCACATCATGGTTCAGTGGGCAAAGAGAATGAGGAGAGGCAGGCCTGGGGTCCCACAATCCTCTTCAAAGTCAGGCTTAGAATCACCTAAAAACCACCCACTAGGCTCTACCTCATGAAGATTTTATCATGTCCCTGTATTGCTGTGGGTTGGGGATCAAGTCCTTAATACATGGGCATTGGGGGCCATCTGACATGCAAACCACAACGTTTTACCTTTGGCTCATATCCTTTTTACAATACAAAAGGCATTCACTCCCTATTAAATGCTCTGTTGTTGTTGTTGTTAGATGCCCCCCAGTTGGTATCCAACCCTACATACAATAGGCAAAACACTATTGTCAGTGCTTCCCTGCTATTCATAAGGTTTTCAATGGTGGATTAACTTTTGGGAGAGGGTTGCCAAGTCCTTCTCCCAAGCCTACAGTGTCTGGTGTTCCCAGGTGGTCTCCCATCCAAGTACTAACCAGGCCCGACCCTACTTAGCTTCCGAGTTCTGATGGGATCAGACACCACAGTGCTATAGCTGTAGGCATTTAACTGTTCTAGCATTCCGAAAAAGTCCAACTCCAAATTCTCCTCTGAGACTCAGGGCAAATTCAGCTATAATCCCCTGTAAAAAATTCTTTTTTATTTACGTGCTTCCAAGATACAGTGATAGGACAGCAATAGAGGATGCATTCCCATTCTAAAAGGGAGGAAATGGGGAATAGAAAAGAAGTATCTGTGTAAAGCACAATTGAAACCCTGCAGGGCACACAACAAATCTTAAAGCTCTATGTCGAGTGTTTGAGGCATACTATGCGGTATTTGGGTGGCCAAGTGTGCGTTCAACTACACCCCTGTGGCTTTGCATGTTGCAGCACATGTGGCCACTCTATTGGCCTGGGTTTGTACACTGTCTATGGCTTTCCTAGATGGACATTGCATGAGCAGGGGGTGTCGATTGAAGGTTTAGCTTCATACCCACAGCTCTAAACATTGCCTTGGTGGAGGCTCTTTGCAGGGATTAAGACCCCACACCTCACTGCCTGGCCTCTCAGCCTTCCTTTAAAAGCTCAGTGGAAGTCTTCATGGCACCATCACTTCTGTATTCTGCATGCCTGCAAAGCCAGCTTGCTTGGACAACACCAAGACCTGCCTCCAATGTGAAGTATGCCTGTTTGAATCACAGCTGTAGCTATCTCTCAGTTTCTGGCTGGCTGTACTGAGATGTTCCTGGTCAGACAGGACACCCCAGGGCGATTTATCCAAATGATCCTTTCCGGGAAATTTTTTAAAACAAATCTACTGCCCAGTCTGCAATTTTTCCACATCTTTCTGTTATGTTTCCTTTTTACTCCTAGTTCTCATTGTAAATTTGACTTAGAGCAGCCAGTAACACCCATGCCACTGTCTGAGTGCTTTGCTGCCTTGAATTTTCCTCTGTCAAGTAAACCTGTCCATCATTTTTAGGCTCAGATTCCCACAAAGTACCAGGTCATAGACAAATGCAGCCAAATTCTTTCCCCTGGTGTAACAAAGTGGCCACTAGTCCAATCTTCTTTTCTTTTCTTTTTCTTTTTGCTTTGTTTGACTGGAAGATTTTCCCTTTCATTTCCAACACTCATCAAGTCGTCACTACATTTATGCAGTAAGTCAGCCAAATTCTTGAAATCTAGATGAATTTTAAGATCTTCAGTTTGTCCTGTTGAATATACACATACTGAAAAAAATAAATTCCTACAGATAAATGTGAATTTAAATACTTGCAATATTCTAGTGTGCTTGAAAAGCTCTTCCCACAGCAATCACAAACATGAGGAAATATTTTATTATGTTCAGTACCAACATGCCTGTTAACATGTGTATGAAGTCTACTCCAAAAACTACACACTTGACATACAAAGAAATTTTTATATTTTCAAAGGTAATTTTACCTATGAGGCTATACTGTCTTTGTCCTCCATTGTTACCTTAGCGCTTAATTCATTAATTTACATGCATGCTCATTTACCACATGGCTATGCAAGTCCTCTTGGACCATTAATTTCATGTTAACAGAACTGACACAATTACTTTTCATCACAACTGTGTTCCTGGAAATGTAGATAGAGGCCACTGCTTGGGGAGAACTGTACATCACACTACTCACACCACTACAGATGATCACTGAATTGCATGTCTGAAATATGCTGGTTGCAGTTCTCAAAACTTACTGTCTTATAGTCAGAGTATTTGCAAATATAGAGATCTTCTTTGTGTACTTTGGCACGTTCAATCAGAAGCATAGTGATAGAAAAATGTTCCTTGCATACTCCATACATTTGAATCAGTACATTTATGCTTTTGGATAGTATGCTGCTTTAAATTAGAAAAAAAAAATTCACTATTAAGTTCACAAAGCTCACATGTATAGCAGCCACTGTTATTAGCTCTCAGTAAAGGCCATTTATGTTGAACAGTCACATACAAAGTTTGGCTCTTGTCAAGAATTTTACAGTGTTTAGCTGGTCGTTCCTCATCAGTTTGGTTTTAGAGGCTTTCAGAGGAATTGTCTGCTTCTATATCATAATTCTCAGAACTGCATTTCTACAGCAACTGGAATATCTTCAGGGGCATGAACTTCTACAGGACTGTCCTCTTGAGTTTGCTGGTGGACTGATTCAGGTAAGTCACACTCTTCATCACAAATTTCTACATCAACAGATTTTCCTGTAGAAATGAGAGTATGACCTACAATTCTAAGTGTAGGACTGGGAACCAGGTAGTTCTGATTTCTGTTTCTGGCCTTGATTCCATCTGCAAATTTTGTCAAGCCATTTGATATCTCTGTATTAGAATCATCATCTTTTCTGTCAAAATATTTTAAGTTACACTGTCTCATAGAACACACACTGTAACACTCATCAGAAAAAATTCCATTGAATCCATCCACACTTCTGCTTATTCCAGAGAATTTGGTATAAATCTTAAAAAGGTAGTGAGGAAAAATGAATTTCTAGGAAGTTTCCACAAATGGTCCATGGGCTCTGCCTGTCTGGGTGCAGCTCACAGGTGGCAGTGGCTGAAGTAACAAGTGCTAGCCATCTGGGTTCATTAGCGGCCAGCAGTGGGCTCCTGGGCTCTCTGCCAGGCCTGCTGGATTCTCTCTCTCTCTAGTGCCATGCTCCTACTCCAGTTTTCAACAGAGTCTTCATTTCTGTCTGAAACCTCATTAGCATCAATTTAACAGCCCACATTTCTATTAACTTTCTAATTTTCTGAGACCCCACCCAAATCACCCATTAAGCTATGCTTAATTCTAGGCTTTTCCTAGCCCAGTCCTCCAAACTTTTTCAAATTCTTTGCATAAATCAACTTTGTTGTTGTTAGGTGCCCTCCAGTCAAGTCTTACTCATAGCGACCCTTATAGGGTTTTCAATGGCTGATTGTTTCAGAATTGCCTCGGGAGTGGATTGCCACATCCTTCTCCCATTTTTGCAGTGCTGGAAATTGAACTCGGGACCTTAGAGACTGCAGAGCAGGGCTCTACCAAGTGAGCTAAATCCCAGCCCTAAATCAACTTTAGGGCTTTGTTAATGGAATTCAGGTAGAGCTGTCCAGCAACTGAAACCCAATATCCAAGAGAGAAGAGTTGTTGGGAAGGAATCGGATTTAATCAAGGGCCAGCATCTTGGAAAATAAACAATTAGCCATTGAAAACCCTATGAAGAGCAGAAAAGCACTGACATAGCGCCAGGTTTAGGACAGTGCCAGGGAGCGTTTTGTTCTGTTGTACATAGGGTCACTATGGGTACCCAACAACAAAAACAATTGACTTCAGAGCTCTATCTTGGAGCACTCAGGGGCCCAAAAGGCTTCTGTAGGGAGGAAAAGGAAGTACAACAAGGAAATGTGTAAGATTACAAGATTAAAGGCTGAACAGGGTCTTCATCATCCAGGGTACTATTTTTTTTTTTTTTTTTTGCACCTAGTTAGAATTTTGAAATGAACCTCAGCCTCTGTAGCTAGTTCTTATATTTTCTTAAAACAGACATATTACTTTTCTCTAAGTTAAACCTCCCAGCAATTTTCATGCTTTGTGTTAGTACTAAAGACTAAACAGAGGTGTTACCAAGGTCATCATATATCCCAGGTTCTATTTAAAAGAAAAAAATTTCAGAACACTTTAAGTGGGGCTTCTATTTAGAATTTAGAATGCCAGGCAAAAGGGAATGGGTGTTAACCTTGCAAAAGGATTAGGGAGGGTAACCGTCAAGGACAGCTTCCCACAGGAGCTGCCCTAAGACAGTTTCTACACATCATCAGATATAGTCAATAGACTACTCCACATATCAGTACCAATCTTCTATGTTAGTCAGCTTTTAGTTACCATAACAAAATACCTGAGATAATCAAATTATAAGTAGAAGTTTCTTTTGAGCCGTGGCTCACTCCTGTAATCCCAGCATTTGGGAGGTGGAGGCAGGAGAATCGCAAGTTCGAAACCAGAGGCAGTCTGCATAATTTAGCAAGACTCTGTCTCAAAAAAAAAAAAAAGTTAAAAAATGGGCTCTGGGTGCAGCTCAGTGGTCCAGTACTTGTAAAACATGCAACTTCGAGGCCCTGGGTTCAGCCCTCAGTGCAACAACAACAACAAAAAATAAAAAAAGAAGAAGGATGAGGAGGAGGAGGAAGAGGAGGAGGAGGAGGAGAGGAAGAAGAAGAAGAAGAAGAAGAAGAAGAAGAAGAAGAAGAAGAAGAAGAAGAAGAAGAAGAAGAAGGGGGAGGAGAAGAAGAAGGGGGAGGAGAAGAAGAAGTAGCAGCAGCAGCAGTAGTAGTAGTAGTTTCTTTTGGCTCACAGTTTGGGAGGTTTCCAGGGTATGATTCATTGGCTCCATTGCTTGGGCCCTACGGTGAAGCAGCACATCCTGTACAGAATGACTATAGAGGGAAATCTGTTCACATCATGTACCGGGAAGAAAGGAGAGTGAGGAGTGAGTCAGGATCTCACTAGGATCTCCTTCAAGGACACACCCCCAATTACCAAAGATTTACAAGGTCTCAGTTTTCAAAGTCCCACCATATCCCAACAGTGCCTCCTTGGAAACCAAGCCTTTTATATGGGCCTTTGGGGAAGATTCAACATCCAAACTACAGTAAAGATGATTATATGTAACCACTCCATTATAGGAAGGTGGGGATAGGGTTTAGCTCAGTTGGTACAGTGCTGTGCTGCATTCTCTGAGGTCCTGGGTTCAATCTCCAGCACTGCAAAAATGGAAGAAGGACATGCCAATCCACTCCCAACGCAACACGAAGCAATCACCTATTGAAAATCCCATGAGGGTTGCTATGAGCCGTACCGGACTTAACAGTACCTAACAATAACAACATTATGGAGAGAAATGAGACAGGCAGGATTTTAAAACTTCTTATTTGTGAGGCTCATTGTTTCCATTTATTCTGGAGTTTGCCAATCTCCCTCAAAGCTTCCTAATTATCATTCACATAGCTGGGATTTAGCTCAGTTGGTAGAGTGCTGCATTTTGGTCTCTGAGGCCTTTGGTTCAATCCCTAGTGCAGCAAAACTGGGAGAAGGACATGTTAATTCACTCCAGAAGCAATCCCAAAACAATCAGACATTGAAAACTGTTTGAGTGTCACCATGAGTCAAACTGGACTCGATGGCACCTAACAACAGCAAGAATTATCATTCACAGTTTCAACTCCTTTCAATACACTAAGTTCTACCACTGTTATGGCTTCAAGTCATTATTTTCAATTAAATTCTATTAAGGCAAAAATGTACTCTTTCTATAAAGTGAATATATACACACATAGCTCATTGGTACCAGAAAAATACTTGAAAATAGCTTTAAAAATAAAATAATAGTCTGTATATGGCATAGTTAGGGTTCATCAAAAATTTCTAACGTTATGATAACCTGTTAATTTACTAAATATTCCTCACTCAACTTTAATGTAAAAATTTTCATTTTTTTTTTCAGTACTGGGTGGTGGGGAACCCAAAGCCTGCACTCCCAGCCTCTTTTTTATTATTTATCTTGAGACAAAGTCCCTCTAAATTGGGCAGGCTGCCTCTGGCCTTGAACTCACAACTCTCCCACCTCAGCAGCCCAAGCCATTAGGATTAGAATTGTGCACCACAACACCTGGTTCTTATTTATTTTGTGCAAGGTGAAGGAAGTTCTTTAAAATCATAGATATCTTCACAGTTGTGCAATTTGAACACCAGACTCAAGCACTATACAACAAATTAGATGTTTCTATTTCAAATTTACCCTCAAAGGCATCATTACTCTCTACAGAAGAACTAGAATTAGTTCACATTTTATAACTGTTGCATAGTGTTCCCTTTGGTAGAAAAATCCAAGAATGTGGTAGAAGATGACTAAGATAACTAACAATATAATTAAGTAAAATGCACTCCTTAAATAAATCACAATATTTATCTACTTACTTGAAGTTGTAAACAAATAAAAATTAGCTACTTACTCTCTTAAATGCGGTATATGCAAGACCAAGCCAAACTTTGTAGTTTTTAGCACTTTCTTCAGTTTGATTTTAAAAATTTCATAAATTCACTAGGAAAAAAATCACACTCATGTTTTGATGTACACCCACCAAGGATTTCTAAGATATAGTCATTTGTCAAATATATGCAGGTGGTCTCATAAGATTATAATGAAGTAAAAAAATTCCTGTGGCTTAGTGGCTTCCTCATCTTTAACAATCACATTGTAACCTAATACCGCATGCACATGTAGTAATAATGATGCAAACAAGCCCACTGCACTTAGTCATAAAAAAGTATAGCATATATTCATGTAATGTACATACCATTTGATAATGATAATAAAGCACTCTTTACTTGTTCATGTATTTATTATACCTCATTTTTATAATTATTTTACAGTGTCCTTTGACTTATAAAAAATTTTTGTAAAAGAGTACACGTGATATGCAGGGCTCCTGGTGCAGGCCTATAATTCCAGCAATGCAGGAGGCTGAGGCAGGAAGATGGCAGGATTAAAGTCAGAGGTAGCTTGGTCAACTTTGTGAGACCCTGTCTCAAGTCTCAAAATAAGAAACTAAATGGTGCTTGGGTGTAGCTCAGTGGTAGAGCATTTGCCCATACACAAGGCCCAGGATTCAACTTCCCAGTAAAAAAAAGGGGGGGTATATGTTATTTGGGCAATGTCCTTATATGTCTCATGCATATCACATTTCTTGACTGAATCAAGAGGCCGCTCTCGGGGTTCCCATCTAGTTATACAAGTATACTCTGTGAGGTTACATAAGGACAAAATCGCCCAGTGAGGCTTTTTTCAGAATGTAGCCCATTCATTAAGTAGGACATGACTGTATTTGACATAATATATGCCAATTTGAGATAATTAAAATTTCCAAAATTGTGAAAGTAGTATCAGGATGCTCAGAATGGGGATCTTTGATTCTAGAATCCAGGAAATGCAGCTGGTGGTATACTCAATTAATTCTGATTGTGAGGAAGGCTAGAATTGAGTTTGCTTGAAAACCAGAAAATCTGAGGTACAATTTTTAATACAATGTACAGTACAGTAAATAAGAAAAAACCTACTAAAGTCTACATAAGACAAATGAGTTGGCTTGTAATATTCTCCAAGGAATTTTATTAACAGAATACATCAAATATTTTCAGAAGCAGTTAGGGATTGCACCTCCTGTTTAGTATAGAGTGGCATGGTTTGAAGCTTTTTACCTCTTTTTCAGTAAGCTAAAAAAGACCAATATCTAATTAAAATCAAAGCATTTAAAATATTCAACTATGCTATTTGAATACTTTATAATGTTTAAAATTAACTAACTTTGTATCAGCTGACAAATAATCAAATGCTAGAATGCTATATAGACTTAACAATATCTCATTTTTGAAAAGTATCCTGTTGTTTATAATTAAAATCTGACTAATATATTCATTGAATTTAACACCTGAAGAGAATGTTTAATTAAATTGATATATGGTTTAGACCTTTTTCTCCCAGAATAAATGAGCAGGAATTAGCAAATCTAATGACAGGATAGAGTTTCAAAGAAACAATAGAAAAAAATATTATATATACACAAGAGACTAAAAATGTAGTAGATCATCAAGTCACAATTTTAAAAGGCCAAATAGCTAACAAAAGAAATCTGAAAGAACTTCCTACTGTTGTTAAGAAGTCAGATGTTGTGTCCATTATGTAACAAAATATACAACTTTAGATAAGTAGAAACAGTAATTTTGATATAAAACCTTTATTTTCTGCAAATAAGATAGGTCATTTATTCACCTTTAGTAAATTAATATACAATAACACATAATACTCAAATGACATTATTGTCTGCTTCTTCTCAAAACATTTTCTTTATTTGGTTCCCATGATTATTTTTTATCTCTGTTTTCCTATTGTGTTAGTTAATGTCTATTGTTAGGTGCCCTCAAGTCAGGCCTGACTCACAGGGACCCTATGTACAACAGATGAAATACTACCTGACATTGTGCCATGCCAGGCACTATTGTCAGTGCTTCTCTGATATTCATAGGGTTTTCAAAGGCAGATTGTTTTTAGGGAGTGAGGTGCTAGGTCCTTCTCTCAAACCAACAGCACCTGGTATTCCCAGGCTGTCTCCCATTGAAGTACTAACCAGGCCCAATCCTGCTTATCTTCCAAGATCTGAAGGGGTCAGATGCCAATGTGGTATAGCCACAGGGATTATTATGTTAGGATATATACTGGGGCTAATAACAATATATCACAGGCTGAGTGGCTTAAATAAGACTTTATTTTCATAGTTCTGGAGACTAGAAGTCTGAGATCAAGACACCAAGAAGAGCTGGTGTCTGAAGAGAACACTTTTGGTTTGCAGATGGCTGCCTTCTCACCATGTCCTCATCTGGTGGAGAGGGTGATCTTTGGTGTCTCCTCATCTTATAAGGTCACAAATCTCATTGAATTAGAGTCTCCTTCTTATGATGTCACTTAATCATTTAAACTTATTACATGTTCTGTCTCTAAATATTGGAAATTAAGGGTTTCAACATACAAATTTGGGACCTGGGTAAATAACTCAATCCATACTTCCTCCTAGAATGTTGAAGCTGTCCTTCAGTATCCTTTTATTTTTTTCTCTCTGGGCTCTGGTGGCCGACCTCCAATATGTCTCCCTATCATCTTCTGCCTGTGGTGTTCACAGCTTTGTATAGTGCCCTCTCACATTATACCAGTGCTAGTCTGGGTGACTAGCAGATGATGGTGTTCAACTTCCAAGCTTAGATTAGAAAGGACATAGTGATTTCCATCTTTGTTGTTCCTTCCTTCTCATGAATTACATGCTCTAAGAAGCCGAACATCATGAGAAACCTTTTAGAGCAGTGAACTCCAACATGTTTGGCACCAGGAACCAGGACTAGTTTCATGGAAGACAATTTTTCCATGGGGGCGATGATTTGGGAAGAAATCAAGCAATGGGGAGCAGCTGTAAATTCAGAAGTTTTGCTTGCTAACTTGCAGCTTACTTCCTGTTGTGAGGCTTGAATCCTAACAGGCTATGATCTGTACCAGTCCAAGGTCCAGGGTGTAACAGGTACCTGTTGTAGAGAGAAGCCATGTAGTGAGGAACTGAAGTCTTTTGCTTATAGCCAGAAGCCATGTGAGTAAGCTTTGGAAGTGGATATTCCTGCCTTCATCAAACCTGCATAGGATTAAAACTGACTGAGAAGCTTGATTGAAACTTCTTAAGTGATAGGATTTCTCAATGAACTAGATATAGAATGTAATAGAAATGGAAAAGTCAAGGATGAGCAATTGGTGGAATGTATTTGACATCAACTGAATTGGTAAAATTGTGGGAAACTAGATTGAAGAATAAGAATTATTAGTTATTTTAACTTAAAATGTCTTTTATATATTCAAGTTGAGACATCAAAGGAGCCCTTCACTACATAGATGTAGATTATGAGAGATAAGTCATGACTAGAACCATAAAGCAGTAAATTATTAACATATATTTGTTATTAAAATCATAAGAATGAAGGAGATCACCATATAATACATGTATATAATGAACCAAATAGGAAAAAAAATGAGCGTAAGGATAATCCACTATTAAAAGCACATAGAAGCTGGGTATAGATGGGAGACACACACACACACACACACACACACACACACAAACACACATACATATATATATGCACACATGCATATATATAGTATACATAGTATATAAACATATATATGGTTTTTAAGCAAAGTAGATTTGTTGCCAATTAGTACCAGCACCTGGGATGCTGAAATAAGAGGAATCTCCACAAGTTCAAGGCCACAGGAGCCTGGGCTACACATTGAGTTCTAGGCCAGACTCACCTAGAGTGAGACTGTCTCAAAAAATGAATGAATTAATTAATGAACAAATAAACAAATGCTCAGTGAGAAGAGAAACCATGAAAGTTGAGAAATAGAATAGAGAATATGGAACTAAGTGTGTGGTACATGCTTGTCATCCCACCAACTAGGGAGGCTGAGGCAGGATAGACAGTTCAAGGCCAGAGGCAGCCTGCACGGCTGAGAAAGCTTCCATCTTACAGTAAAAAATGGGGCTGGGTTGCAGCTTAGTAGTACAGCTCAGTGGTAAAGCATTTGCCCAGTCTGTGCACAACCCTGGTCCCAACCTCATAGCAGCAGCAGCAGCAGCCACTGCAGCAGCAGCAGCAGAAAAAGAAAGAAGAAAGAAAGAAAGAAAGAAAGAAAGAAAGAAAGAAAGAAAGAAAGAAAGAAAGAGAACAAGAAGAAAGAAGAAAGAAGAAGGAGAAGGAGAAGAAAAAAGAAGAAGAAGAACAAAAAGAAGATTTGGTTTCAGAGGCCAATTAAAGAAACTGCATCAAAGATCCACTGTCAAATGATGGTGAAAGACAACACAGAAGGGCCTTTGAATTGAGTCACAGGAATGCTATTGATGATATTACTATATAGTTGGCAAAAGGGGTAGAGGACACTAAAACTATTCTATATGATGGTATAATAATGAATGCATATCATTTTGTATTTCACAAAATTACAGAATATACAACACAAAGAGTAAAACTTTATGGGAACGATGGACTGTAATTATTAATATTTTATCAATAATAGCTTATCAGTTCCAAGAAATACATCATACTAATGCAAGATGTTAATAATAACGGAAATGGGGAAGAAGAGGTAACTACACTTTCTACTTAATTTTTGCAAACTAAAGATTTCTGAAACAAAGTATATATACATATGCGTGTGTGTATATATGTATATACCAGGAGAACCAAAAATATATATATATACATTTTAAGAGACATTACCTATGTATTACTTCTCAAAGTTGAGTTGAATTATGGTAGCAATGTGTAGTATGACATTCTGAAATATATTTCCTCTATCACATCAGAGCAATCATATAACACAGTCTTAAAAGAACAAAATAGAAAGTTTGCTTCATAATATTTTACATTTTTTGCATCCTATCCATATATGTACATGTGCTATATATAACAACAACAAATATATATGCACATATATATCATATGTAACTCAGGTATAGATTTTGAGTATAAATAATGAGCTGATTCATGATTTAAATATATAATATATATGTGTATATATATACATATATATATACATATATATGTATATATATTTGTTGTTAGGTGCTGTAGAGTTGGTGTCTGCCTCATAGTAACTCTACATACTACAGGAGAAACAATATTAGTTATTAGTGCTTCTCTGCTATTCATAGGGTTTTCAATGGCTGATTATTTTTTGAGAGTGGGCTTCCAGGTCCTTCTCCCAAGCCTACAGCACCTGGTGTTCCCAGACAGACTCCTATCGAAGTACTAACCAGGCCTGACCCTGCTAACTTCCAAGATCTAACAGGATTGGACACCACAGTGCTATGGCCACAGGCAAATATATATATAAACACACACACACACACACACACACACACACAAACACACATACATATATATGCATATATGCATATATATAGTATACATAGTGTATAAACATATATATGGATTTTAAGCCAAGTAGATTTGTTGCCAATTAAAAATAAAATAATATTTTTATTATTAGTACTTCATATATTACATGAAATTAGAGAGATGGAAGGATTATCCCAAAGAAAAAATTGTATGAGGCCAGGAAGATCCGATCCAAAAGGAAATATACACTTATAAAATTATTAAAAGGCAATATAACTTCTGCCACCTAAACAATGACTTTTTTATTAGTTTTAGTTATAATTATAGTACTAAACACATCTACATTCTGGATATGGCAAGTTTATAGCACAATTTGTCTATCAGAGATTCTTAAAATATATCTCAGTATTTATGTTCTTTTAAAGTGGTAGAAAATGACTATTCTAAATGCTTAGTTTTAAATGTATTGTAATTTCAATACTTCATTTCAATACTTAGTACTCTGGAGATAAAATGATCAGAAGGTTCAGATTTTATATGTTACTGCCATAAAGCTTCTAATGAACCTTTTTGTGCAAGA
>VMDO01018131.1:0-42978 GCA_007922755.1 Pedetes capensis
AATGAGTATTGCATTAAATCTATAGATTGCTTTTGGTAGGATAGCCATTTTTACAATATTAATTCTCCCTATCCAGGAGCAAGGGAGGTCTTGGAAAGACATTTATTCATGATGATGGTTTTTAATTGAAATTATTAACCACTACCACTCTTAAAATTTAGGGCATAACTTTCAACATGTTATAGGCAGTTTGGAGTTTTCCTGTTTTGTTTTGTTTATTGATATAGCCAAAGAAATGACATGAACAAAATGGTCAAATGGTATAATATAAAATTTCCAGAGCACTCACCATTGAAAAGAAAAATAGTGTTTAAATTAATGGAGCTGAAGTTCATATACATTTTATTTGGTTTTGTCCTGTTTTATTTGAATTCATTTATCCATTAAAAAGGAGAAAAAAAAAAGCCAGAGATCCAGAGAAAAAAGGAAGCACTTGCTAGTTCTTAAAAAAGGATTCGTATAAAGGACTGAGGATGTGGCTCAGTGGTAGAATACTTGTTTAGTATTCACCAGGCCCTAGATCCTCAAAACCAAAATTAAAATATTAAAAAGGAGCCAGGCCTGGTGGTGGTGGTGCATGCCTTAGAGCATGGTGGTGCATGTTTCTCAGAGACTCAGGAGGCAGAGACAGGAGGATCACAAGCTCAAGGCCAGAGGCAGTGGGCATAATTTACCAGGGCCCAGTCTCAAAATAAAAGTTAAAAACGGGCTTGAGGTACAGCCCAGTGGTAGAACACTTGCAAAGTATGTTTGAGACCCTAGTTTCAACCCCTAACTACCGAAAAAATAATTAATTAGTTAACTAATTAATTAACTTAATTAAAAAGGTGTGCAAATATATGCTTATAAAGTTGCAAAATAATCAACAATTTTTTTTCAAAAAATAAATTATTTGTAAATTTCTTTATAAAAGTAAATATCTTAGTATCAATTGTTTCCTTAATTTAAACTGCTTTGCTATCAATATAATTAATTGGACACCTTTATTGAAACTATTTTTTTCTTTCTAGAAATATAATTCCTTATCATAAAACTGATATCATCATCCTTCCCAGCAAATTCAAATCTGTTCCAACGAGTTTCCTTTTGCTAAAAAGAAAGTCAACTTCAGAATTTCTGTTTTCTCTCTCTTCATTTTTTGATATATAATTTCTCCTTTCAAGAAATACAGTGCTCCTACTTATGAGAGATAACTGGCCAATTTTCCTCTTTGTCACTGTGCTTACGTTTCTGGTTTTGCTTACAGATTTGACTTTACACATATATTTTTTGATATTAATAATGTTCCAGCCCATATGCTTTCTTCAATGTCCATTTCACCAAATTCACTGAAAGAAAATGGAAGCAAATGGACCCAACAACAGAGCTCTTCGGCTAGCCCCACAATGAAATCCACTTCCTCTCTTCCCACCCACAATTAGAAGTGCTCAGGAAAGTTTGTGGGACTATCTTCAGCCCTTTGTGTCATTTCTATCCCATCAGCCAAGACTTTTGGTCGGCTGCAAATCTCAAGTTAGCTCTTAGCCACCTTGTCCCTGGTGACATCACAGCTGCTCATTTTTAAAAGTCTGAAAGTAGGCAGCTGCCAAGAGATGTCCCTTCACTCTCTCTTTCTCCACCATTCATGATCATGAACAACACCCCACAGTAGACTCCCAGCAGCTGGCAGGAAAAGTCAGAAGTTTGTGTTTGGATGAAAGAGAAGAGAGAGAAGAAAAAGAGGGGATATATTCACATTGGCAAGTATGAGAAAGAGCAGCTGAACACAAAACATGGCTTCAATACTCAGGTGCCACTCTTTAAAGAATATGTCCTTATCTAGGACCCTGTCGACAACTTTCTTGGCTATGAGTTAATATATCACAAAAAGTTCTGAAGTAGTCTTAATTGACTACAGTGGGTATGAACTCTTTAAGGCTTCCTTGAATGGTTAGGGTTCATGTGGACACATCATATTGGCTTCAACATAAGGCTAGGGATGTAGCTCTGTGGTAGAGCACTTGTCTAGTAGGTACTAGGTGCTGGAGTCCATCCCCAGCACCCCACTAAGCACACACACACACACACACACACACACACACACACACACACACACACACGATAGGGTTCGCATGAATTCTGAATGGTCACATGTAAGTAGAACTGTCAAATCTAAAATAAATCAAGCATGGTCTCATATGCCTGTAATCCCAGTACTTGGGAGGTTGAGGCAGGAACATCATGAGCTTGAGACCAGCCTGAGCTACAGAGTAAGACCCTGTCTCAAAGAACCAAAAAAATGAAAGAAAAAAACCGTATTAAAATCATATCAGGAAAATAAATATTTTCCAGTATAAGTAAAAATTTCACTTCTACAAATTGATCCAGAACACTTTCAGGCAATATTCTCTGATATCTGACAGTACTTCATAATTTATATTTGTTGTTGTTGTTAGGTGCCATCGAGTCAGTATCCGACTCATAGCAACCCTCATAGGTTTTTTTGTGTGTGTGTATGTGTGTTTGTGTGGTACTAGGGGTTGAACCCAGGGCCTGGACCACTGAGCTGCACCCCCAGCCCATTTTGTAGATTTTATTATTTTCTGAGACAGGGTCTCGCTAAGTTACACTGACTGTCTCTGGTCTTGAACTTGCGATCCTCCTGCCTCCGCCTCCCCAGCCGCTGGGATTACAGACGTGTGCCACCACGCCTGGCTCCTCATAGGGTTTTCAATGGCTGATTGTTTTCCGGATTGCCTTGGGAGTGGATTGCCAGGCCCTTCTCCCTTTTTTTTTTTTTTTTTTTTTTTTTGCGGTGCTGGGAATTGAACTCAGGACCTCAGAGACTGCAGCGCAGTGCTCTACCAGCTGAGCTGGTTTTATAATTTTTTAAATGTGTGCCATCACTTATTGTGAAACACATTCTATTTGAGTTGAATTTTGTTTTTTATGATCCTGAGTCAATTGTTATCTCTTCTTTAGCAAATAATTTCTTAATTCTTGCCAAAAAATGAAGAATGAAATTAATATTTGCACACTACGCTCCTGAATCTTGTGTTGTCCTGTTCAATTTGCTGATTAACTTGCCTTTTTAAAAACTGTAGCTTGTTTCTAGAATAGTATAAATAATCATGACAATATCTAATAAAAATAGATGTCATATCAGAAAACCACAGCAGAGTTTAAACTTGGTTTAGCAAAATCAACAACTTCCTCACAAGACTGATGAACTGTAGTTACATATTTTTAACAAAGCATTCCTAGCAACCAGATAAGCAAGTGTCTTCTTGACATAGATGGATGATAGCACATGTGCCAGAAGCCAGTGGAAAATAGGAGCTGTCATCTAGAAAATGACAGAGCCATTTCGAGTCCCTCTAGATTAGCACTCCATCTTCAGCTGAGCAGATATACTGTTAGCTGAATGTCTATTGCCGGCAAATCAGAGGCGAGAGGGCACAGCCCTATCTTTCTGAGAGGACTAGAATCTTCAGAGACTCGAAAGCAAAGAATACAAGTGATACTATCCAGCTTCCTATAAGACTGGTTCCGTAAGAAACCAACCAATTAAAAGCACGAGTGTGTATGTCAGCAAAAATATTAATCTACTATTCCATGTTTAAAAAGGAGTAGAAACGAGGGTAAATACATTGGTTTTAATACCGTGCCTCAGATAAAATTATCGTGTAGACAGACACCTGATTATAACATCACCAGCTTTGCTATTTATCTTTATTTAAACAACTGAGCCTTTGGAAATTCATCTCAGTCTGTGTGATTAAATAAATTCTGTCTTCCTGACTGACCAACATCGAGCTAAGTAACTATAGGTTAAAAGGAAAGTCCAGAGAGCATTGAGTTTAGCAATACAGATATTCAAATGCAGCTGGTTGTGTCTTCTGCAAAGGCTTCCCCAACTTGCTGTGGAATCCATCGGGGGCAATATCTTTGTGACTGTGCTTAATGGCTGAGGATAATATGCTACCCTCTGCATGGTCCTCTGGCAGAGATGGAGCACCACTGTTCTGTTAATGGCCTGGCACCACGTGGCACACTCTTTACAACACTGATCTGGTGCCTCTGGGCACAAGGAGCCTGTGCATAGGCAGAATGCTGTCTCATGGCCAGCCATTAGGGCATATCTGATTTCCAAGAATCTACTCAGACACCATCAGTGTGGTCATAATGACAGCCTCCACATTTGACTGAACGTCTCCAAGGAGCATCCAATGGATATATCAACAGTTCTGCTGCAAAACAAAGCCAAGCAAGAAAAGAAAAAAGAAAAAAAATGCCTTATACACATTTTTCTTAAAGGCTGAGGTTAGCAAAAATGAGAAAAGTATGTTTAAGTGTTCAGAAGCTAAGAATAATAAAGGAAATAAGCCAATTTCTCAGGGGAAAGATGAATGCCTTTCATTCCTGGGTAGTTAACAAAAGCATTTTAGCCCTAATTTGAAGCTATACCGGGTGACAGTTTTTGTATAATTTATGACTCACCGGAATATGCTTACTCCTATCAGGCCAAGAAATCCTGGAAAGATATTTCTAATTAATATTACAAACCAAACAAAATCCAATTATATTGATGAGACTAACTTCCAAAAGAAATATTCTTCAGACTACTTATTTCATTTCTACTGACATGATTTGTGTTTAATGAAAAGGATAAAAAGAAAGTCCCTATTTCGGTAGCATTATCATTTGATTTCAGGTCTGTCAGGTCATATCACACAGAAGTCCCCTCTTCCCCCTCTCTCTCCACTCTTTTCTTTTTGTCAGTGACATTCCCTATGATGAGCATTCCAAAAGAATAGCAATTGCTACTCTCATCAGCTTGGCTTTGTCAGTTCTGAACGCAGGGTCTTGCTTTGCCATTTTCAAGGTTTCTTTCAAACACTGGATCACAGCTGGTGCTTCAATCAGGAGTTCACACCGTGAAGGAGCTGGCAGTTGATCCCCAACCAACTCTGTGGAAGATATACAATCTCTTTCACAGCACACGGTGGAATACGCCTTCCACTTCATCCCTGAAAAAGACTACACCATTCACAAGTCCTTGGCAAAAATATTAATAATGTCCCAGTTTCCTAAGGGATGAGAACATTTGGGGGTTTGAACTAAAGTAACCTTAACTTGTCAAAATGATTTGACTTTAACATAACAGCAGATCCCATTTTTTATTGTGGTTTTAGAATGTAACATAGTAATAAATTTAAGAATATTTAAATTATGTTTATCATGACAAGATGGGCTGGTGAGAATCTATAAGTGAAAAGGTTTTTTTAAGAAATATGCTTATATAATAGAATTAATATTCTTTCTCAATATATGATGTGGCATTTCTTTGTTTGTAATCATTTTCAGGGGTACATTATAACAAACCCTCTTGCAGATGATATTTGTAATATTTTTAAATGTTTTACTTATACATCAGGAATAAAGATGAAAGAAAAACATTTAGTGACAATTTAGGAAGAAAAGCATTGGCAATGTCAGGCAGATATGATTTCAGTATTTATGTTTCTACCTGAAATCAACATCAAAAGTTGGCAGATGAGTCAGAAAACTAAAATGATCATATATAATAAGAATTAAGGATTTGTTTTTATTTTGGTTTGGTTTTGGTTTTGTGATGTTGGGGATGGAACCCAGGACCTTGTACATCCTAAGCAAGTATGCCACCACTAAGCTACATTCCCAGTCCAGAATTAAGGATTTGAAGAAATTTTTTCCCATGGTTGTTCATTTTTTTCACATTTTGTAGCTGCATTATGCTACTTGTTTAACAATTAATGTTCTAAGCTGTAACTTATTCAAAGAAAATAAGTTTCCCTCAAATACTAATATAGTCTGAATCTAATATGCCAAATGAGGCAGAGAAGTGGTAGCTTAGATGCCAAAAAAAGCTTTGACCTCAATTATGCCAGATAGTATTTCAAGAATACTTCACACTGCATGTAATCTAGTTGTTTCCAACATAATCACCATCTTCTAGGAAAATCATCTTTTCACAATACAACATCTTCCATTTGCAGCCATTCAGAACTCAAGGTTAAAAAGATGTTCACCCAGCATCTTATGGATGAGGATGAGCTTTAAACTCCCATATTTCTTGGGCAATTACTCACTATTAATGTTATGTGTAGCAGAAAATGAGCATTTTATGTACCACTTTTGTGAGCATAGGTGTTTTCCAATGAAAAATAGCTGTTTTATAAAGAGATTCTAGTAATTACCATACATTTCTAAATCATCACATCTGAGACTAGACCAAAACCAATAATTAAAAATATAATCAGCCAGGTGTGGTGGTGCATGCCTATAATATCAGCACTCAGGAGGCTGAACCAGGAAAACTGAGAGTTCAAAGACAGCCTGGGCTACATAGTTAGACCCTATCTCAAAAAAAAATAAACTATAAATAAAAATAAATACACAAATAAATAAAAATATAACTTGAGGTACTAGGGAGAAGGAAAAGTTTGATAAGTGTAACATTTCAGTTTTGCAAGGTGAAAAATTCTGGAAATATATTACACAACAATGTGATATATTTAATACAACTGAACTGGACACTTAAAATACTTAAAATGTTAAATTTTATGCCATATGTTTTACCATAATTAATTTTTTAATATTTTAAACATATAATCAGGGGGAATATTCTCCTTGGTAAATAGGAAAACAAACTAGGTGAAATGCATTATCTACTTGCCAAAGCCAGCTTTATGTTATAGGAAGAATTCATAGAAAATGCTGGTAAAGCTGCCAGAGGGGTCAAGGAAAACAAGAAGCAAGAGAAGATGATCAATGTCTTTGTCTCCTTGAATAATTTTGATTCGTGCTGAATACCAGAAATCACCTCTCAGAATAACCTTTTAGCATGAAAAATGTGGCTGGGGAACCTGTGAAAAACACTCTTCTCAAACAAGACTTCCTGATTCTTGGAACTGTCATTGCTTAGGCATTGACAACAAGGACAAGTTTCTGTATGTCCAGCGGACAATAGAGAAAAGAAACTACTTGGGTGAAAGTAGAAGGAGGAAGAGTATGTTTTGTTTGGCTTGCACTGAGAAGTTTATATGTGATATTTCATTTAATCCTATGAGGTAGTATATTAGTCAGATTTTTTTGTCCCTGTGACAAAAATACCTAACATAAACAACTTAAGGAGAGAAAGATTTATCTTAGCTCAGTTTCAGAGGTTTCAGTCCATAGTCCCAGCTCTGTTGATTCTGGGCTGGTAGTGTGGCAGAACATAATAGCAGCAGGAGAATGTGGCAGAGGCTACTTACCTTGTGGTGGACAGGAAGCAAAGACAGAGAGGGGCCCAAGACAAGATACAGCCCACAAAGACATGCCCCCAGTGACCTACTTCCTCCAACTAGGTTGTACCTCCTAGGTGCTTCTCAATCCAATCAAAGTTAGAATTAAGATTAACCATCACAGTTAGGTACCATTTGTCCAAAAAGGGAAATAGGATCTAAGAGGTAAAGGAACATGTCTTATTTCATCCGTGTGACATTGATATCATTAGAAATAAAACTCCAGAGAATGTCTGATTCAGTTCAATCAGAATCTCTTTATTACATCATTTTGAAAAGTCAGAAGTGAAATTGATGGAGATAATTACAGTGTTTCTGATGGCAACTTTCATGTTCTGCGATGGTTCTCATTTGCTGTGACTCTCTCCAGTCCTTGGTCCCCAGGATTTCAGGCCAGCCTTCTTGAGTGACCATCTACCCACCACTGAACTGCCTTAGTCATTACCTCAATATCCATCCTTTCAGGACCTGACCATCAATACACTAAGCCTTAGGCATAGACAAGAAGCTAACAGCCTAATGGGAAATCTGACAGGGAAGTGTGTACAATAAGGTACCTGTCACAACAGAGACATGCACAAGGCTCTATGGCAGGGAGGATAAAATAAATGCCAGACAGAAGAAGGAGTTGATACAGAGTGAACTAATGGGACATGGTGTCTCCAATCAAGGACAATGAGAATTACAACGGTGTACTCCATCCTCTCACCCAAGGACACATTTGAGGTCCACCTCTGACTTACATAAACAAAATTCTTAAAAAGTTTAGGGGAGTTAAACAGTATTTAGCATATTAATTTTTGCCTTATTAATACCTATAATTTATCAGTGATATATCACGAATATCGTTATTCTATTATTGAAGACTAAATAGTGCCCTTAATTAGGAATTAGATTGGGGTAAGGGAAAATAGCCTGCAGCCTTACCACTATGGCATCTGATCCTGTCAGATCTCAGAAGCTAAGCAGGGTGTGGCCTGGTTGGTACTTGACTGGGAGACCACCTGGGAACACTAAGTGCTATAGGCTTTGGAAAAGGACCCAGCAGCCCACTCCCAAAAAACAATCAGCCATTGAAAACCCTATGAACAGCAGAGAAGCATTAACAATACCATTTTGCCTGTTATATGTAGGGTTGCTAGAGTCAGACACCAACTCAACAACACCTAACAACAATAAGGGATAAGAAGGAAATTGTGAAATAAGAATCTATTATGTGGGAAAATACAAATTTCTTAAGTAAATTTGAATGGACAGAAACTAATAAAGTGACTTTTTCCCTATATGTTTAGTACATGCATAGCATGATAGACAATTAAAGCCTCATTTTTTTCATTTTCTTTCACCATACTTTCATGAATTTGAAATTCATCTTCCAATTTTGTATCACTTTCTATACATCTACTATGACAATGGGCTGGGGTTGGCTCAGTTGGTAGAGTGCTGCTCTGTACTCTCTGAGGATCTGGGTTCTATCCCCAGCACTACAAAAATGGGAGCAGGATGTGGTAATCCCCTCCCGAAGCAATCCAGAAACAGTCAGCAATTGAAAACCCTGTAAGGGTCGCTATGAGTTGGACCTGACTCTATGGCACTCAACAACAACTATGATAATATATGATGTGTATTAAATAGTTCTTCTACCAATTAAATTGTTGTTGTTGTTGATGTTGTTAGGTGCCACCGAGTCAGTGTCCAACTCATAGCAACCCTATGTACAACAGGCGAAATGGTATTGTTAGTGCTTCTCTGCTATTCATAGGGTTTTCAAAGGTTGATAGTGTTTGTTTTTGTTTTTGTTTTGGGAGGAATGGGTTGCTGGATCCTTCTCCTAAGCCTACAGCACCTGGTATTCCCAAGTAGTCTTCCATTCAAGTACTAACCAGGTCTGACCCTGCTGAGCTTCTGAGGTCTGACAGGATCAAACACCACCATGATATTGCTGTAGGCTCTACTAATTAAATTAGGCCACCCAAAAAGATTACTGCAAACACACCAAAATGTGACTTGTTTGTCATACTTGAGAAAACTGATTTAAAACTCCCATTATCACCTTGAACTTCTTAGGATTTCTTGGATCTGACTTTCACAATAACTTTAAATGGATGTACTGAAGGGCACATGTGGAATATGGGAATATCCCTGTGGAGACAATAGAGATCTATACTTAGTAAAATGTGGTATTCCAGGAAATGATGCTGGCTAACTCTCAGGAAGTCTGCAGCCATAGCACCCTGGCATCCAATCTAGCCTGATCTGAGAAGCTAAGCAGTGTTGACCTGGTTAGTCCTTAGATGCGAGTCTTCCTGGGAATACCAGGTGCTTCAGGCTAAGGAGAAAGACCTGGTAATCCACTCCCAAAAAAATCCACCGTTGAAATCCCTAGGAATTGCAGAGAAGCACTGACAGTAGGGCCAGTCATGGCACAGTGTCTGAGAGTGTTTCATTCTGTTGTACTTTAGACCACTATAAGTCAGATCCAACCCAACTCGACAGGAGAGAGAGCAGGAGCGAGAGAGGGAGGGAGAGAGAGAGAGAGAGAGAGAGAGAGAGAGAGAGAAGGGAAGCCAGAGAAGTTCACAGACTGTAATTAGCTCCATTAAATCCCTTTAACTGAATTTCTACAAATTGTTTAAAGAATGGGGACATTTATGGGAAAATATAGCACACTCCTTTTTGGTAACTGTTAGTGAGTGTTAAAAGCAAACTACATTTACAGGTCCCATGCTATCAAATTTATTTTCTCAAAACAGTTTCCCCAGCATTACTTGTTATCCAAGAAATTTCACAGCTTTCGGGAACCCAGACTTCAAAGTCAAGGAAGTGAATTTGGGGCATGAAAGCCTGAGGGCACCAAGTGAGACTGCTCATCAGCACTAGAAAATTACTAGGGGTGTGTGTGTGTGTGTGTGTGTGTGTGTGTGTGTGTGTACATGCTTTTCTTTACTGAAGTTGGTATCTATGTGCAATTTTGAAAGCACATATATATCTCTTGAAATACATGCAGATATATGCACTAGCTTATCATTTTATAAAAACTTTGGTTAATGAGCAAAACAATATTTATTGGTTAATGGAAGAAACCTCCCTTTGCTAAACATTGTGCAGCAACAGCGGCATGACCCTCAGGTCATGGGATAACACTTGTGCACTCATGCTCACAGGGACTGTTTTTTTGTAAGTGGCACCTGCTGTGAGGCTCCCTATAAATACTGAGTGCCCGCAGCAAATCACAGATGTTTTATGCACTAGAGAAAAACGACAGGAAGTAATCACTGAAAGAAAGACCGAAACAGTAGGGGTAGGTAGGAGTAGGCAGAAAAAAAAAAGACTCCCTTTACTGTTCAGGGGATGTTTGGAGGAATGGGTTTAAAACACAGACCATAAGTAGCTTCACTGTGCAGTTCAGTTTAACCTAGTCGCTATTTCTCATCTTGACTGAGAAAACACAGGCATCTAAGGAAGATAGAATGTTTCCTGACATAAGTTGAGATAGGACATCGTGTTTGAAAATCTCTTTACATTGTTTTTGCTGGCTTACAGTCCTTAACTTCTCTAGTTGTTCTTATTATGTGATGGCATTCAGGTGTTTCATAGAACAAGTATCCCATCTTAAATATATATATATATATATATATATATATATATATATATATATATATATGAAAATAAATGCTTTTATTTTGGTGCAAACCTTTCTCATTGCCAAAAGCCACTTCTCTTTACACTTCTGCTGCATTCAATGTTGGACATCAACACTTTAAAAATCATGCCCCAGTTTATCTTATTTTTACTCCAGCTTATTTTCACTGTATTTTAAAGCCAGAAATAATATTATTTTGTAGACTTCCAACTAAGTGGTAATAAGGAAAATATTTGTCTACTCTTCGTTTTCCCTAACAATACCTGGACTTCATCTCAAAAAGATGCATGTTACCTGAACGAGAATGTGCTTTTCTTTTTTCTAAAAAACCAAAGCATGTTTGTTTTCATGGGAGTATTTATACTTAACACATTTACATTTTAAGTCACATTTGCTCTACTCCTTAAACGACATCTCTAATAACTATTTTTTAGCTTATAATCACTTAACAATCTGCCCCTAAAGAATTCTTCAGAGCCCTATTCTTTCATTTTTATTTTAATATTTGACAGTTTCTTTGTAGAAAGGAACGAGCATTTGAAATAATATTGGATATTTTGCCAAGTCTGTCAAATAAGTAACACTTCCACTTTCTCAGCTCTGTCTCATTAAAATTGTATTCTAATTCTGTCTTAACTTGGTCTCTGTGCTTCATAAGTCATTGCCTGCTCATTACTTGTAGTGTGGGAGATGAAATTTATTCAATCCTGATAGCTGAGATAAAGAATTGAAAGGCAGACAGCTGGGAGAAATGAAATTAGCCTATTTTAGTGCTTTTCCGGCTGGATTTTTGCACAGCCACTGGTTATACCAGTGTCAGTTCACATTTGTGACACTATGTTTGATTTATAGATTTCCGTTACTATGATATTCTCAAAATGAAAATACAGAGATTTGCTCCTTCTTTTTTTTTTTTTTGTCCTAGCATTGAAATGCCATTGAGTATCTGAATTGATAAAGGGGAAAACATGGCTTTCTATAGTTTTCTATAATTATAGAATCATTAACATGGCCCAACAAAGATTAATTGTTTCATTGTGTTACAATTCATATGGGTGTCTCGTATAGAAAAGAACATTGAGGAAAAATGGATTTAGAAGGTAATGTGACTTACAAGTAATCTCACACAGAATCCTGGAGGGAGCTGTGCTTTTTAACCTAAACATTCCATCTTGAGCTTTAAATGTCAGAAGAATACACTGTGGAATTTCTAATTTTGAATATATAAATAGAGGAGTATTTGAAGAAAATTGGCTAAAAACACTGTAGTTTTCCATTATAAAATTGAGTTGTTATGAAATTATATGGTCTAATTACTAAACTTGGTATTTTTGACTACTTTGATTATGAACAGATATTGTCATTAGCTAACTAATTAAATTGACTGCAATAATGCAATAATAAGCAGTAATTCAGGAATATGTTCTAAATCATTTTCTATAAGAAAGCAAAGTCTTTGTTGAACTGTGTATGTGATTAATGTCAAGTGTCATGAGTTAGCTGAGGGATTTCAGTGTAGAAATATGTGCATTTATGTAAAAGAAAGAAAGGATTTGTTTATGTTTCAATTCTGAATGTAAAAGACAGAGCTTGATGCCTCCCTAAATGTATGTACTAATGCATTTCTTACTATAGGAAGAAAAATACATTTCCTACAAATGAATATACTTAAACTGTATATACTTAAATTGAAATACACAGAACTGATCAAAGAATTACATAAAATATGTGGACAAATCTTTCAAACCCACTCATACAAAATTATAAAATATTTTATGTGACTAATAAATTGTGCAGATAAGAAGCAGTGAACCACAGCCATAAACAAACTTGCTTTTGATATAATGGTACTTTAGTGACTATAGCTGGATTTGAAAGTGACCTTCTTGAGAACATTTGGCATGGTAGTTTTTTATTTACTTTTCATTTTTTTCCCACAGCTGACTCATGGTCTTTGCTGTACTTGGACCTATTAAAATTTTATAAACCTTCTAGAAAAGGAAGAGGTCAAGTTATAATGTAGGAGTAAACTGGAAAATCAATAGACTTCATAAGACTTAGCTCCAGAATGATTTAATAGATTCTGTATAAATGATTACATAATAAACTATATATTATGCCTATATACCTACTATGTAGGTAAATACATGGCACTCAAATTGATGTGAACATAAACAACTGCTATAGGAACATTCCTGAACATGTATGTCTGTGTTTCAAAATAAACAGCAATCATGTACTATAATGAGTATGCCCAGATTCAATTCCATCTCTACTATTTCTCCTCCCTATCTTTTCTACTTCAGGCACTTGGAATGAGTGTGTATCCCATTCCTATGACTTATATGGTTTCTACCAAGAAAATAAAAATTGTAATAGTAATGGGGAAACTGATGTGTTACTCAACAATATTTTAATGCCAAGCCCGAGTATATATCAACTTTCAATTTGTAACTTAAGCTTCAGAAAACTACAGAATAGAGGGCTCTTTCAAGAAACATGCTAAGAAAATATACCCCATGTTCTGCAAAAAACTTTTATCTACTTTTTTCATCAACAAAATATTTTTCATTGTTTTCAGGCTATAAAAATCAAGTTACCAATTATACTTAAGTTATTATATTTGGCCCCTTGATTCTCTTATCAGTTTCATGTCTTTGTAGAAATAACAGCTTCACTAGCAACTATTTTTCAGAGCAACAAGGAAAGAATTTGTTCTAGCCCCAGAGTTCCATGTTATCCAGTTCCTCCTCAAAAGAGAAGAACAAAAAAGACCTACAGGAATAATGAACAAGAGAGTAAAGGGCCACTGGGTAGCTATTGTCAGTCCATGGCCCTGCTGTGGCCACCAGCCCATGGGCTCTTTCCTGGGGACTACTGGTTCTATCTACCCTTTATGGTGTTGGTGGTTAAAATCTAATCAGTACCAGTGGCTGCTATTGTCAATGCCAAGGAACTTGGTTAATTACTCAGATTTTAACCTTATATTCTTCTCTCCTAACATTGTAGGTACTTAGTATTTCCTCAATAATTGCATGCTTTCTCATGAATTCCTGCCACATTTAGGCATTTGTGATGTCAGATCTCAAACAGGTAAATCTTTGGGGAAGTAGAGATTTCATTGGATTATTTCAGTTTTATTCTTATGAATAGGCATAACCACACTCTTTCCCATTAGCTGTAGTACACATAGCATAAAACAGTATGCATCTAGTTCTCATTACTAGACCTTCAAAAATTGTTTACCCTATATATTATTTCTCCTTGCCCCTACGTTTTATTTTTATATTTCATTTTCTTTAGATATGATCTTTTGACTAATTCCAGTAGTTGAATGTCCTATTTCAATCATGAAAAGTGCCCCTACAAAGATTTTCTCACTTTGAGACTGCTGATTCAACATCAGACCTAATTGGCCTTGCCCTTTGAAAACAGAAAGCATCTTAGAGAAAATATTGGTTCATAATAAACAAAAAATGTCCTCTGCTAAGGCAATACCTCCCCTAATTCTTTTAGAGTTTAACATCCAGTGTCTTCCCATATTTTTATTCATCTTAGTGATCCTATTTCCTCTGTTGTTGTTGTTAGGTGCCGTCGAGTCGTGTCTGACTCAGCGACCCTCATAGGGTTTTCAAAGGCTATTTCAGGATTTCCTTGGGAGTGGATTGCCAAGTCCTTCTCCTACTTTTGTGGTGCTGGGAATCAAACTCGGGACCTCAGAGACTGCAGTACTGCACTCTACCAACTGAGCTAAATCCCAGCCCCTATTTCCTCTATGTCTCCTTTAATGTCATGCCTTTGTACTTCCCAGATATTGGTACCTTTGGTTGTCACAGATGAGCAAACAAATACAGGGATGTTAAGTAGACAGCTTTAAAACAACCACACCAAAAACATGCTTTGACAAGTAAATCACATTCAATCACAAGGTGTATTTCCAAATTTGTTAAAGAAGAAATTTCAAAAAGAGATAAAATCATGACTCACAAATAAAAAAAAAAAACCCACATGTTAAACATTATATTTAACCAATTAAATGAGAGAATCAGTAAGATGTTAAACTGATTCAAAGGACCAAAAATAGATATACAGATTAGCAATAGTGAAATAGCAATAGTGAAATGTAGCAAAACTTGTTTCTCCTACAGTCAGGGAGCTAAGTTGAAGCTTCACAGGATAGAATTGGTTTGCACACCTAAGAAAAAAATCATTTGCACTACTATCTATTTTCTACAGATTACTTTGTACTTTACAAACTTGTAAAAAGATGTATAACCTGTACAGGGATCAATAATCCCTGAAGGCTCTGTTGGTTGTTAGAGTCAGAGCCAAGGAGATTTGTTGAATTTCCTTGATTCAACAAATGAATGAATGAATGAATATCCTTGATTAAACTCATGCTTACTTTTAGTATTATTCATTCATTCATTCAGTAAATATTGCTTCTTACCTGCTCTACCTGCCTGTGCTCTCAATGGGGGACGTAGTGCAGTTAACAAAACGGAAATCCTTTTGTTTTATACTCTCCTGGGTAAAGATAGAAAATAAGTAATTAAACAATTAAATTATAAATATATGTCAAGTAACGTTCAGTGCTATGAAAGAAAAAGCAAAACAAGGTAGATAGAAGAAGGCCGAGACAGGGAAAAGGTACTATATTTAAAAAGATGGTTAGGCAGGCTTCATGGTACAGGTCTGCAATCCCAGCATCCAGAAGTCTAAGGCAGGAGGATCTCAAGTTCAAGGTCAGCCTGGGATATATAAAACCTGCAGACCCTGTCACAAGAAAAAAAAATAGTTAAGGTTTCACGAATATGGAGCCATTTGAGTAGAGCAGCAGAGACATGAAGGAAATGAGGATTAGGGTTATACAGAGTCTACAAACAGTTCTGTTTATTATAAAGCTCATTCTTGAAATATAAGAAATAGAGCTGCTACTTGGCTTCACCACAGACTAAAGAAAATGGAATCTGGGGTGAAAAGGAAGAAATGTCCTCCAGGCAGAGAGAAGAGGAAGTTCTGAGCTCTGAGACAGCATCAAGCTTGTGTTTGTAGGATGGGAAAGGCCAGTGTGGTGGGGAGTGGTGAGACTGGCGGGGAGAAGGAAGGCTATGGGAGAAGGAGGCGATGACAGGATGAGGGGAGGCTTTACAGGTCACAGAAAAGGATTCACACATCTCAGCATTCTGGGAAACAAGTAGGTTTTGGCCCTAGGAGTTGCTCACAAGGAGGGGATTTAAAACAATCGTGTTCTTTTGACTTATTTTTGGGAAGTTCTACTTTTAGGCAGATGAGAGACTTCAGGAACCAAATACCTTCAGCTCAAATAATTCTTACACCAAAGTGACAATATTTGGTAGTGGCATATCATAGTTGCCTTCAGAAATAAACATGTTTTATACAAAATGGGAAGAAAAAAATAAATAATAAATACAACTAAATTAAAATTGAAAAAATGAATACAAAAATAAGAAATAAGCTTATCCAATATATATCAGACAAGAATTATGTAGAGCCCGCACAGTAGTGTACACGTGTAGTCCCAGCTATGCAGGAGGTGGAAGCAGGAGAATCACTTGAAGCCCAGGAGTTAAAGACCAGCCTGGGCAACATAGTGAGAACCTCATCTGAAAAACCAAAAGCAAGAAAAAGTATAGAATTTTGTTTATCCTAGAAGTCACCTATTTTATCAAGGACATGAGATCAGCATGCATTTATAGAAAATGCAGTTCTGTGGCTCTGGTTTAAAAAGTTTATTATCTGCAAGGAGAACTTTTCCTTGTAGCAATGACAATAAAACTCTAAAGTAGTGGGACCTAGCTGCACTGAACATAGTTTTGGCCGTTCATAATATTCCTCCAGGGAACTTTTGTTAAAAACCCAAATTTCCAGAACCCACTGCACACTAATCTGGTTCAATACATTTGGGTTGCCATCTGGAAGTCGGTACTTTACAAGTTTACAAGAATTTTGGTGATGGGCCATTATGGGGACCTGTGAGTTGAGGCACAATCTGCACCTGAAAATTTTTCAAAATTCATCTGCTCAAAGACATAATCTAAAAATAAAGTTCTGCTTTCTTATTTGGAGCAGGCAGTGCTACTCATTTTATTGAGTCATGGAATGTTGGTTCTCAAAGTGTAAGGGGCACTTATAAACCGTCTTTACTGAAAAGCATCGCAGACCCCCAAGATCTCCAGCCCCTGTCCTAAAGCAGGCAACCAGTTTGGATCTGGGAGGCTATGACTGATTAACATCTCTTTGACAAGAGGCCACAAATAACAACCTCCAGTGATGACAGAAAGCTTCCTGAAAACATCCTGCAATACAAGAACTGAAAGGCAACTTAGGATGCATACCTCTTGCCTATGCACTCAACTTTTCCTCTGTGGAAACCTGAAGCTCCTGTAAATTCTCTGAAGATGGTCTTAGGGTCACCTGTTCCTTTTTCCAAAGTGCACATTAATTAAATCTCCTACTTTTCAGCATTATGTGTCTCTTTAATTGGCATATTCGAGACCAGGTAACCAAGTCTAAACTCAGAAATTGAGGCTTCACCCTAAAATTCAGTAACAAAAGTAGATTACCTGATCTAAAGGAAAACAAACAGGTGAAACAACTGAGACCCAGAAAGTGACCACCCCACAAAAGCCCAGGTCTCATACATTTTTCTCACTCCACTGCCTGCCTTCCATTAGGACTTTGAAGAATTTTTCGTTTTCCACATGTAATGTGTTTTCCTTGCTCTGTTGATGTGTATTTCTGTTTGCCTGCTTTCATAAAGCAATCAAAGCAACATTTAACAAATGTATTCCCAATAAAAAGGAAAGCAAGCAAGCAAGGAAAGGTAAATATGGCAAAGATAATTTTTCAACTTGAAGTGAAGTTTAGACTGAGTGATCACAATCAGAGCAAAAAAAGACAATTAGACCTTCACCCAAAGTACACGGTGATTTTTTCCCCTCATTATTTACTTTCCTTCCTGCATTAAGCCATGAATTGCTCAGTCAGTAATTAATGGCTGTAACCTGTAACACTGGAGCCAACACCACATTAAACTTTCATTCTGTAATGCTAAGGGCTTGTAAATTGCAGGAGGAAATTTAGAAGGTGACTAGGATTATGGAGAAAACTAAGTGATCTATGGCTATGAGTATGTGTGATCACATTGGTAAGGCATTCCATCAGGTTGAACTAAAGATTGTTAAAGTTGTCTGAAAAAGGAATCTATGTTTACCCTTGTTAACATTTTTCAGTACTAATAGTGGACCCTCAATATTCTGAGTTTCAGTGTATCCAAAGCACCGTTATTTAGGTTTCTTTTTACTTTTACTCACAGAACACTACTTAGAATTCTTCAGTTCCTTCAGTTTCTCGGACTTTGTCTTTTGCATTTTTTAGGTATTTCCCCCCCTAAACAATGGTGGGAAATAGAAAAGAAAAAGAAAACCACTCGACCCTACCTCTCATAAAGAACACCAAGCTACCAGCTTCCCCAGTTTGTTGTGGTTGTGGTTGTGGTTGCTGCTGTTGTTATGACTGTCCTGCCTTTTGTGAAACTTGAATGGTTCTTGCTTTTAAAAGTGTTTATCCGAGGTTCCACATACTTCCCATGACTCCCTGCTGATAAAGCTTCAGTGTAATTAAAGTATTTATATGAACACTGCTGAATTCAGCTTGCATTATTTAGACACACAAAGGGAAATTCCTGGCATTTTTCAAGTCACAATTGTGTAATCAGATGACATAGTGTTGCCTGGGTTAAGAATACCTTTGCTGCCAGTGGGGAAAAACATGCAAAATTGTTGTTTTCTCTTTCTATAATGTAGTATTCTTCATTGAAATTAATTTCCCTGTATTATAGTTCAACTTGGACTGAGTGTTTTAAACTACACAATCTAAAATAGTCACCCTGGACTGTATTTGTTGAATTAAGCTGAGAAAATGAACACAACTAGACAGGAGGAAAGCCCCCTCATCATCATTCAATTAGTCCTAAAAGCCGGCTTTCTTTTTCTTTAAGTCAAGTCTTGCCCCTTGACACATCCTCTTTATGGAAATAAATGTAATGTTGAATAAACTAATGCCATTCTTTTGGAATTATGACAGAAGAGGAAGAATTACAGCATGCTGGGAATTTTGCTAGGAATTGATTTACAAAAGAAGTTGCCACATTTGTTTTTATTGTGGTTACAGCTCTAGTTTGGGAAAAGACAAAAGGGCAAGGAATTGGGGAGTTTCTGGATGAATGTGGATCTAATGAAGAGAGTCCATTGGTTCCACAGGCCAGGGTAAGATTCCCACAGTCCTGAACAAACAGTTCTCAGCCAATAATTTCTAAGCCTTTGTTTCCCCACTTTGGAATTCTGACTACAGGCATGTTACCAAGCCAACTGGGTTCACTACAAAGACCCAGTGAAGCTCTTTTTATCACAAGATCAAGACAACAATTGTGTGCCTACAAGAAAAGAACAACTAAAACCATCCAACAAGCATTAAAAGAACAATTCTAGAGATAGTTGCCTTTGAACTCCAATAATGGGCAACATTCAGTCCTGAGATTTGAATTCCAAGTTGAAAGAATTCATTACCAATTGCCTTTCCTTGTCATTGTAAGAACTGCTGGCAGCAAGTATTTTCAGCAGCATTAATTTTATCAAATGTAATATTTAGCAGTTATGTTGAATCCCATACAATGGTGTCGTAAATCGACTTTTATAGACTTAGTTTTGTTTACTATACAGCTCATTTATAAGATAGAAGAAATCTAAATTTTGCCCTGGGTACACTCCAAACTACACAAAAAGAAGTATTGTTTTATGACTCTCATTCTAAAAATACCACCTCTGAATATAAGAGTATGCTGTTTATGGATAGACTCTATAGACATACACAATGTCCAGCTGAGGAAATTAAAAAAGAGTGGATGTTTCTTTGTTTCTCTTAGCTGTGACCAATGAGCAATTTTAGTTTCATGTGGAAGAAAATAGGAATTTCCATATATGCATAAGCATTTCATTTTCTAACCATGTGGGAACAATGTAAGCTGAATCTAAGAAGACACCAGTAATTCAGAATAAATATTCTATTTGAAGAATGTGGTCATTATTATTTGTAGGAGCCCAGAGTGTCTATAACTCCAGACACACTGGAATTGGCACTTCTGGAATTCAGCCATTCCTTATCATAAAACCTATGACAAGTCTTTGTCTGTGTGTGTTTATTGTGATTGTGCATTCTTCCCCTCTCCAAAGCCCCGGCATAAAAAAGCTGAAGAACCACATTTTTGACCAGGTATCCTGGTAGCTTACATTATAGACAAATTGATTTAGTCTTGCATTTAATCTGAAATGATTATCCTGGACCAGAGCAGGTTGTTTTATCCAATGTGAACACCTTGTTGCTTGTAGGAAGCCTGTTAGAAACACTTTTTCTGCCATGGAAATGGAAAGAAGCTCGCGGATAGAATTAGTGTTCAGATTTTTTATGTTTAACTTAGATTTTAATGCTTTATTTTTATTTGTATCCATTTGCCAATAACACACTGCCAACTTTTATGCCAGAATCCATAGTGGAAGCCTGTTTGGTTGCATGTATATTACTTTTTTAAGTGGTAAACTGAAAATCTGACAAGTAATTTCTCTTTATATGTAAATAATAATTTTGCTATATCATATAAGAATTCAGATTATGATAAAAAGAATACTGAGATGCTTTTAAGTCTACTTTTGAATACCAGTTGTGGATAAATGACAGAATTGACCATTATTTGCCAGAACAGACAATTCTTAACTAAAGGTATAGAGAAAAATAATTCTGTAAATGAAATCTGATTTTTCCATAGTAATAATGGAATGCGGTGTTCCAATCAAGACCTTTGTGACAGGAGATATCACCAAAATGGTTGAGTAGGAAATATCAACCTCCATCCTTACCACCACAAAAAAATAAGTTCACTATCCACAAAACAAAATAACTTTGAGGACTCAAGGGCCATCATAGACTCTGCAACAATACAGTGGAGGGAAAAAGAAGAGGGAAAGACAGACAGAGACAGAAAGACAGGAAGAATATACAGAAAGTATGAGAAAGGATTGCTGGTGAGATCTGCTTACTTGAGATACCAGGACCGACCCTTATCTCACATCATATACCAAAATCAACTAAAAATGGATTAAAGAATTAAATGTAAGATCTGATCCTGTAAAACTAATGAAGAAACCAGGGAAAGTTTATTGATAGGATTCTTGGTAATGATTTTTGGATATGATGCCAAAAACATAGTCAATAAAAGTAAAAATAGACAAACAAGATTCCATTAAAATAAAAAAGCTTTTGCACACCAAGGGAAACAACCAATAGAGTAATAGAACAACCTATTGAATAGGAGAAAATATTTGCAAACATTCATCTGAGATGAGGTTAATATCTAAAATATGAATTGGGCAAAGGAACCAACACCTTTGGTGCATGCCTGTAATCCCAGTAAAAGGAGGCTGAAGTAGGAGGATTCCAAGTTTGAGGATAGAGGCCACCTGTGTAACTGAGAAATAAAAATTAAAATATTTTTAAAGGGTCTGAGGGTGCAGTTCAGTGGTGGAGCTCTTAGGCAGCTACATAATGCCCTGGGTTCCACCCCCTAGTATTGAAAAGAGAGCGAGAGTAAAATGATGGTGATTACCAGAAGTTCGAAGGTGGGTAGATCAGGGTGATGTGTTGGTAAGAGGACCCAAAACATATGTTAAACCAGAAGAATAAGTTCTATTGTATATCATGGCAAATATAGTTAATAGCAATCTGTTGTATACTTGAAAATTACTGAGATTGTAGACTTCTGTGTTCATATCACAGAAATATAACTATGTAAGTTAATGCATCTATTGAAAATTTTGATTCAACCATTTCACAATGAGCACATATAGCAAATCATCATGTTGTACACAATTAATATATGTAATTTTTACTTACCACTTTAAAAAATTCCTTAATGACAACTTTTTTAGAAAAACCAAAAGGGTATAAATTTCTTTTTCTTTTTCTTTTCCTTTTTTTCTGGTACTGGAGAGCTGAATATACTTTGCAAGTGCTCTGCCACTGAGCTGAACCCCCAGCTCCTTTTTTATTTTTTTATTTTGAGACAGAGTCTGCCTATGTTACTCAGGCTGCCTCTGGCCTCAAACTGGCAATCATCCTGCCTTTGCCTCCCAACTTGCTGGGATTATAGGTGTACGCCATCACAATGGCTTAAGTTTCATATTTAATTAATGATAAACAATATGTTTATATTCTGCATCATATAATTAGGTTGACAAAAGGACAATCCTAAGTATTTCATTAAAGAGACCTTAGAATAGGAATTGCATCTGAGTTCATCAGTCAAAATTCCCAAAAACACTCAGGCTAGGCAAATGGAGGGAGAAATGATTTTATCATGCCCCACACAAGGAGGTGGACTGAGAAATGTAAATTGTGACTGGCCTGCTTTTAGTTCCACAAATAATTGCAGAGGAAACTTGAGGCAAAGGTCTTAAAGTATAAATGGCTGCAAATCCAAATCTGTTCCTACTACACATGGTAAGTTTTCAAAGTGTAGAGAAGATGAAGTGAAAGCAGTATGTGAAGATGCCTGTCAAGGCATTCATTCTACTTTTGTTGTTGTTGTTAGGTGCTATGGAGTCGGTATCTGACTCATAGTGACCCTCATAGGGTTTTCAATGGCAGACTGTTTCGGGATTGACTTGGGAGTGGATTGCCAGGCCCTTCTCCCATTTTTGCGGTGCTGGGAATTGAACTCCAGACCTCAGAGACTGCAGCACAGTGCTCTACCAGCTGAGCTAAATCTCAACCCTTATTCTACTTTTAGATGTCAATAAATTTATGAAGGTTTCTTGGTGACTTTTTTACATGTAACTAAGGATTATGTATATATATGAATGTGTATATATATACATATCACATAAAAGCATAAGCAAACCTAAAGCTTTTAATTTTTCTTAGAACAGTGAGGAAGAACATGGCTTACATGTATACAGTAAAGTCTTATCTTTTTTCAAGCCCATCTAATTTATATGTGGTTGAAATATCCATGAGCCTTTGGTTGGCTATGCAGGTCTGAGGAATTTCTGTTAAGAATACAATCTTGGCTGGGCATGGTGGAGCACACCTGCAGTCCCAGCTACTTCAGAGGCTGAAGCAGGAGGATTTGAGGATTGAAAATTCAAAGTCAGCCTGGAAAACAGGGTGAGACCCTTGTCTCAAAAAAAAAAAAGAATATAATCTTTATGGATCAATATATAATTTATAGGGGGCTAGGATTTAGCTCAGTTGGTAGAGCTTTGCTCTGCAGTCTCTGAAGTCCTGAGTTTGATTTCCAGCACCACAAAAATGGGAGAAGGATGTGGCAATCCATTCCCAAGGCAATCGTGAAACAATCAGCCATTAAAAACCGTATGAGGGTCACTATGAGTCAGATATAATTTGATGGCACCTAACAACAACAACAACATATAATTTATATGTCTTTAAGTATGGTGTTAACACTTCCAGGTTGGCATTTTTTTCCTAAAATTTATATGTAAAATCTTCATATGCATATACCAATAACCCAGCTACCTTTTGAAGTCTTTCAAAAATTAAAACAGAAAGGAAATGCAGGCTAATGGTTTTTATTTATCTTAAAAAGAAACATTTCCGGTATGTGTGAGGAAAAAAATTGACTTTGAATTTCTGTCTGTAATCTAAAATTATGTGCTGTGCCCAGCCAAACCATCATGGAAAATTAGGGTTCCATCCAATTATTGATGGACTCTGTCTTCCCTTTTCAGTTTTCAATGGTGGGCAGGACAGGACCTGGCCCTTATGGGGGCGAAGTCCATCACCCTCTTCTGATAAAAGTAGCCAGGTAGTTCACTTACAGCTCACTGTGGCCTCTGCCTTCCTGGTTACAGCTCCCTGAACCATGATCTAGGTCTGAGTCACAGAAAATACATTTAGATGTCTAGTAGTCTTGATGTCAGACCAGCATATGAACTCAGACTAGTAGATAAGCAAGTAGGATGGAGCACAAATAGAGGACCCAAGTTCTGATCACTGTTTTTCATGCTCTAAATATATCATTTCTGCTCCTTACAAAACCCCACATGAGTTTTTAATTATCCCTATTGTACAGATTGAAGACTTGACAAGTAGAAAGATTTACATAGTCTTCCCAATAGCATATACCTAAGGAGTAGCTGAGCAGGGATTCACATGAAGCTCTATCTGACTCTATTGCTGCCTATCTAACTATTTTTGCTATGCTGCTAAAGATTATTAGCTATAAGGAGCTTACTACCTGCAAGTGGGGAAAGTACAGTAACACTCTGGTCACATTGATAGAATAGGAAATTACTGAGATTCTCAAAAATTGGAAATTGTGTCTTATTTGTCTCTGTAACCCTCACAGAGATTAAATTAATGTTAGTATTGTAGGTGTTAAAGAAATAATGGTTAAGTGGATCATGCATCTATGAATATGGTTAAAGGGATCATGGAATACACTTGTTCACCTTGCTTTAGTTGGGAATGAAAATTAAAAAGTCCTTTGGTATACATATAAGATACAGAATTAAAATTTTTGATATGCTAGTGATTGTACAATGATGTAACACACAAATTATTATGTGTGTATGTATGTGTTATATTCATTCATTGTCACCTTATGTATTACTTTGTTGTTGTTGTTGTTGTTGTTGTTGTTGTTGTTAGGTGCTGTCAAGAGGGTGTCCAACTGGTAGTGACCCTATGTACAATAGGCGAAACACTATTGTTAGTGCTTCTCTGCTATTCATAGGGTTTTCAATGGTTGATTCTTTTTTGGGAGGGGGTTGCCAGATCCTTCTCCCAAGTCTACAGCACCTGGTGTTCCCAGGCAGTCTTCCATCCAAGTACTAACTAGGCTTAGCTTCCAAGATCTGATGGGATCAGACATCACAGTGGTATGGCAGTGGTATGGTATCTTTATTAAAAGATAAACCCATGAGCCAACTGCACCCTTAAGATGGTTTTGACTTTGGTGCATTTCTGAAACTCAATTTAAAAGTAAAATTTTAATTTGTTGACAACATCTGGAGGGGACACCTCATTGTATGTCTGATTATTTAAAATCCAAACATTAGCATAAGGAATCTGTAAATGAGATATCAAAGCCAGTGGATCTGCTAATGAGCATCTCACATGTTTGCCATATTAAAACAAAACTGACTAGAAAACTTTGTGTAATACATTACTGTTTACAAAGCATTTTCCTAAGTTTCTCAAACGAAGCTACTTTATAGCAGCAATCAAAACAGGAGCATGATGAAGTGTCAAATTATATAAACTATTTTATATGAGAAAAAATGGTTCTGTTACAGACAAAAATAATAAAATATGTATTCATTTTCAAATCTAAGGGAGGAAAGTTCAATAAAGTTGTTCTCTAATGTCTTCTGTGGGGCTTTCCTCAATTCTTCTATTTTCCAATAAAGACAATGGTTAAAACATTTGAGAAAATCTACTTTGTATTATCTCCTTTTGTCTTCTAGAGAGAATGTGGTATAGTTGTGTTCATGTTCAATTTACAAGTAAATAAAAGAATGCTGAGAAATTAACTTCCACTACTGTGTAAGAGAAGAATTTTAAAGACCAGTCCCATTCCTACAAGGATACCCTATTACCCTTTGAAAACTCAACTATTCATAGTACATTATCAAAATCCTAAATCAGAATTAAGAATGCCCTGGAAAATAAGTGCATGTGAATATGGATTACTATATATCAAGTGTTTAAAAAAGGCATGTAATTATATTCATTTCCAACCTACTTTCTATTAACCAACTCTCCTAGTAATCAACAGTCTTCCATCTCCCTATAAAACATGACATAATTACTTTCTATAAAATGTAATAAAAATCTACAACCATGGTTCTGAAAGGGTGATTCCTGGACCAATGACACTGACTTCATTTGAAAACTTGTTAGAAATGCAAATTCTCTGGACTCATCTTAGACCTACTGAATCCAAAATTCAGTGGATGGAACTCAAAAATCTGTTTTTTAACAAGTCCTCCAAGTGATTCAGATGCCAACATGTGTCTGGAATGATTCTACATGCACACTGCTTCTCATCAACTCTCATTTCACTTGAATAAAACAGAAATTGTGAACCATACATTATTAGTGCACGCAAGTAAAACCATACAAAATTTCCCAATATGTACAAAAGCCCATAGCCCTCCCTAAAAAGATTACTAGATGGATATTTATAATATATATCACTTTTTATGTTTTCCTATCTTGATAAATTTTTTAATAAAGAGAAAGAAGTGTATTTTGGCTCATGGTTCTGGGGTCCAGTGTTGAAAGGCCACATCTGATGATTTTCTTGCTGGCAGAACCCCAAAGGGGCACAGGGTACCACATGGCAAGAGGCAGGAAGCATGTGCATGTGTGTCTTCTGTTCCATCCTCATCTTCTTAACTTCTTATCTTGACATTTTTGATTAACTGACGCTTTCCAGAATAGGCCTTTAAGGGCCAGTCTCAAGCTCTCTCTATAGAAAAATAGATATAATTGATAGATAAATGACAGATGATAAGTAATAGGTAATAAATTGATAAATGGAATATATATATACACATATATTTCATCAACAAAATGAACTCTGTATAGTGCATTTCATATATGCATATATGAAGTACACAGAGAGGGCATTAGCTTTTTAAAATATCTACATATGAAGTATATTTGGGGAAAAGAAAGGAATAATATAATGTTGAAAAAGAGTATCTGTCTGGGCAGGTGCCTCAGAGCACAGAGAAGCTGGGAGAGTTGCTTCATAAAACATAGAGAGAGG
This sequence comes from Pedetes capensis, assembly GCA_007922755.1. NCBI lineage: Eukaryota > Metazoa > Chordata > Mammalia > Rodentia > Pedetidae > Pedetes > Pedetes capensis. Next base: position 26,825 of record VMDO01018131.1, read on the forward strand.
CAAAACTCCCATTGGGCAGAAGACTGAGCACCTTGATTTTGACATTTGGATGAAACATCTAGCTATTATCGTATATTCTCTAATCCAGTCTGCACCCTTTCAACAGTTTCAGAGGCCTACAAAATCAGATGTGGGTTAAAATCACATGTGGATTGGATTGGAGGTTGAGAGAGCAGAATGGGGAGTGGAATATTGCCAAATGGCTACTAGTGAAAAACTCTCTGCCTTTGAACATTAGAAATTAAAAATCTTAATCACTTTCCCTTCAAAAGAATTGTGAGTGATTACACAGTATTGCCTCAAAGACATCCTAACATTATTTAGAAGTGGTTTTAGAGTAATGCAAAGGAAACTGTATCCATAAGTACTTGCCCACAGCTCCACCCTGCTTAACTGAGCTTTAGGGAAAAAAACTACCTCATTATCCAGGGGCCAATCTACCCCTAGCCAGTCTCACTTTCTTTCATTCTCTGTGCTGGCACTACAAAGAGCTGAAAGACACTTTTGACTATGAATTTGTGGTATGAAGTTTGTATCCTGTTGGATACACCTGCTGATGAAGCTATCCCCATCTACAGCTGTACTTGTGTACTTGTTGGAGCTTGTGTCACCCTGGGTTTCTCTCTCTCTCTCTCTCTCTCTCTCTCTCTCTCTCTCTCTATATATATATATATATATATATGTATGTATATTCAATACCTAAAAAAAACTGATACCAGAGACCCAAGCAGATACTTGTACACCAATGTTTTTGGCAGCCTTATTTTCAATGGCCAAAAGATAAAAACAACCCAAATGTCCATTGATAGCTGAGTGGATTAAAAAAAAATTCAACACACACACACACACACACACACACACACACACACACACACACACACACACTGGAATATTATTAATCTCTAAAAAAGAATTGAAATTCTGATACTGATACAAAAACAGACAAGCCATGAAGATACTATCATTGTGTAAAGTAAAATAAGCTACCACAAGAGAACATACATTGTATGATTACATGTGTATGACAAACATAAAATAGTTAAATTCATAATGACAGAAAGGTGAACAGCTATAACTTGAGACTAGGGTTGGGGATGGATCAAGGGAAGGCATTATATAATGAGAAGAGTCTCAACATAGACCAAAAGAAGTGTTTAAACACAGGTGTTTATGCTAGGTTTGATAAAGAGTGGGAGAGTCTAGAAAAATCTAATAGTACAAAAGGAATATGAGCTTCTGTGCTGAAGATCACACCCAGGACCTTACAATGCTAAGTGTACTAAACTCTAACCACTGAACTACACACCTAGCCCGCAGATCCCACTTACTGTTCCTGTGTCTTTGGAGACAAGGATGTTTCTTAGAAACATAGGAGATACATCTCAGAGACCAGGAAGAGGCACTGCTCAGATGAAGGTCTTATGACCAACTTAAGGAAATGTCAGAAAGTTCTTCCTATGTGTTATTTCTCAAATTACTTCAGCTTCTAGTATTTGATAAACTAAGGTGGCATATTTTGGGATTGTGTGATCTCAATCCTATCAATACTATTGAACAAATTTACTCTAAACCCACAATAAGTGGTAGTAACTCTCATTAGCAGATCACCATATATTCTTGATTCTATTTCATGCCATTTCAACAGTCTTAGAGCGCTAGGATTTAGCTCAGTCGGTAGAGCACTGCTCTGGAGTCTCTGAGGTCCTGAGTTTGATTCCCAGCACCATAAAATGGGAGAAGGACATGGCAATCCACTCCCAAGGCAATTCCGAAAAAAAATTGCCATTGAAAACCCTGTAAGGGTCACTGTGAGTCGGATACAACTCAAGAGCACCTAACAACAACAACAGAGCTACAAAATCAGGTGTGGATTAGATTCCTGTGACTCTCTCAAGCAAATCCAATCTGCAGGCAATTCTAATCCACATCTGATTTTCTGTAGCACTGTAAAACTGTTGAAAAGGTGTGGAACAGAATCAAGCATATATGCTCTACATGAGGGCTTGGATGGGAATATTGAGGTTTACAAAATTAATATCACAGATTTTCTTTAGCAGAGCAAGCAAGAAAGAGCAAAAACTCTGCCGGGTATGATGGTGCCCACCTGTAATCCTAGCACTCAGAAGGCTGAGGCAGAAGGATCAAGAGATCAGATTGAGGCCTGCCTAAACTACACAGCAAGTTTAAGGCCAGCCTGGGCTACCTAGATCCTATAAGAAAAAAGAAGAAACAAAAAGAAAAGAAAGAGAGCACGAGAAAGAAAGAAAGGAAGGAAGGAAGACAGATGGAGGGAGGGAGGGAGCGAGCGAGGGAGGGAGGAAGGAAGGAAGGAAGGAAGGAAGGAAGGAAGGAAGGAAGGAAGGGAGAAAAGAAAAGAGATGTAAGATGTTGGGTCCATGATTGGGAAGCAGAGTTGAGGCAGTTGGAGTCCTAGAGGAGCTGTTGGCCCAGCTTGCTGAGCAGCTGCTGAGTGTTCCTCCAGGCTATTTTTTAAATCTGAGGTTTGGTTGCCTTGATGTCAGTCTTGTTACCTCTGTTACTTGCTTCTGTTATCTAGGTTACCACCTTGAGTACCATGGGTGTCCCAGGTTATGCCCTTTGGGGTGTAGTCCAGTTCATACATCCTAGATGGATGAACTTAGGTTAATACATATATGTGAGTTTGAATCAGCCATTCAGTGTGGTGCCTAAACCAATAAACACATTTACATTCTTTTCTTATGGGAAAAAAGTCCTCTGCCCTTGGACTAATCCACACTTGACCAGCCTTCCAGAAAAGGTTGTGCCAAGGTACCATTGTATTAATGAACAGTACTATGGGGAGGAATATTTGGGGTTGGGTGTCAAAGGAAATTATTTTGGCCAAGTATCTTTGATTTGCTCAATATAGGAGAGATGAGAACAAGAAGACTGAAGAACAGGTGCTGGCAAGAGCAGCAGCAGGAAGCAGCCCACACAACTGGCAGCTTGGGCAGGTACCTAAGGGTAGAAAGACAGGTCCTAGCATCTCTACAGAGAAAAGCATAGCATATGAATTGGCAAGTAGAATCAGGTAAGAAAAACAATAGAAGAAAAGATAATTGAAAGATAATATGAGTCTTTAGTAACCAGCTGGAAAAAATTAACAAAACAGAAAATGGCAGAACTAAAGCAAAATTATTAGCTATATGTTAAATTGGGCTGGGATTTAGTTCAGTTGGTAGAGCACCACTCTGCAGTCTCTGAGGTCCTGGGCTCCATTCCCAGAACCACAAAAATGGAAGGGTGGTCAGATAAGACTCTACAGCACCTAACAACAAGAACATACATTAAATGGAATGACCTGCATCTCTATTAGTTCTAAAAGTGTAAACAACAAAGAAAAAGAAATAAATTCAAAAGAAATTCCCAGAACTCTTCTCTTGAAGGAAAAATCTCTCATTCATCCAACCACACACCAATACATTTATACAATTGTTCATAGTTTTTCATCTCCACCCCATCCCAAGCTTTGGGAGATTTGATTGAAATCTTCACTCATGACCTTGGACCTCAGAGTGCCCTGATATGGATGAGCATCACTACTGCAGAGCTCTGAACAATGAGACACATAAAGGTCTATGCTTTCGTGTCACTCATCTTAACAAAAATAAGGTTTGGTATGCTTCATTCCACTAGATGAATAATGTGTTGAGATGTTATATTACACCAGATAAATCAATGAAAACAAATGTCTTTCAGTAGAGTAATTTTGTTTTAAACTCGTGGATGTAACAAAAAATGGATTTCCTGTGTTCTGGAGTATAGATGGCACCTAACAACAAGGAGTATAGACTGGAAACAATGGCAGGTTGGTGGTCTATTTATTGTTTTGTCTAAGTTTAGAGACAGAAAGGATTGTTTGCCAGAACAAAATCCTTAAAAGAGAGAGAGAGAGAGAGATTCTTATATTTCTTCTAGGTTAATAACATACCACATATATTTGTCAATCAAATTAGAATTACTGTCAGCCCATAATGCATTTTAGTTTAGCCAATATCAGTCAGTCCTGATTTATTTGCTTAATACAAATCTAATTGAGTTTCAGGCTGCTCTTCTCCTTTCAGCTGTTAACCGACCAAGTACATCTTTAATTTCTGAGACCTATGGTGTGGTAGCAATTGAGAGGAAGAGTGATTTGCATAAGGCCCCAGAAGGGTGCCAAAACTCTTCACGCTTTAAACAACAGCCTTTATTATTCTGTAAGTGGATGTGTTGAATTTTCATGCTTTTGTTTCCAGTTCAATCCTGACAGAAAAGAATAAAGTAGATTTTGCCAGCACCCCTGCTGTGCCCTGGGGGAGAAATTCAATGTGCCTCATTTGTCTTAATTGGAGAACCGCCCTCAGCACCAGCTTTTTCTATGAATACATTAGCATAAAAGACAGAAAATTCAAGCCCACTTTTGTAGAACTAGTCTCCCCCACATACATACCTCCCATTTTTAAGACTAATAAAAACTGCAAGAGGGGAGAAGTGTGTGTTTCATCTCCTGGATTTCTTATACTTGCTGTTGTAAAATTCTCTGTGCTGGAGAAATGCATCAAGCCTATTTTATCTCTGCACTGTTATTAGAGCCAGTCATGAAAAATGTGATAAATATCATCCATGACAGAGAGCTGAAAGCTTCTCTTTATTCTTCATAATGTGCTAATCCCATATACTTGTTCTTTGACTGGTTATGCAGCCTTTTCAGAGGGGAGAGTTGCTTTTACACAGAGATGAATGTGTAACAGCTCTGAATGAATCTAGAAGGGGAAAAAAAGAAAAATGAAAGAAAAATTCTTACTAAGGTAAATTTATTAACACTAAAACAAACACAGTTATCTCCATCAAACTAAGATGTTAAGCCCTGTGCCAATTCATGGGAGTAATACTAAATTCATCTTCACGTTTTTCATACTACAAAAAGCCTCTGAGTCTGGACAAACAGGCTGTGCCACGTAAATCATTCTCCTATCCAGGTTCTTTTAGTATCAGGTTAAACTAAAGGAACTTAAAGGTAGATATTTTAAAGGAAATATTTCATCTACAAGTTCCCAAGGCTGCTATTAATTCTTTCATCACATCTATTCACCAAGTTTGCAATGGCCAGTATGTGAAAAAGATGAAAAACAGGTGAAAGATCTAATTTCTTAATAAAACATGGGTGCACACATTCTGTTAAATCAAAACTGAAGAAAATTACAATTGTATGAGACCCAAGGTATGACTGTGAGTGTGTCCCACCTGATTTCAGAGACACCTCTCAAGAATAGGTTTGATGCATTAGACATTAATGAAAAAAGACCAGATGAGTTGTGGCATAACATCAAAGATATCATTCATGAGGAAAGCAAAAGGTTCTTAAAAAGACAGGGAAAAAAGAAAAACACAAATTATATGTCATCTCTAATGTGCCATGGAACGACAAGCAGCTAAAGTAAAAGGAAGACATGATGAAGTTAAGGAACTAAACAGAAGATTTCAAAGGGCAGCTTGAGAAGACAAAATCAAGTAATATAATGACATGTGCAAAGAGCTGGAGATAGAAATCCCAAAGGGAAAAACGTGCCCTGTTTTTCTCAAGCTTAAGGAATTGAAGAAAAAATTCAATCCTAATGTGGCAATAGTGAAGGATTCTACAGGGAAAATATTAAATGCAGGAAATATCAAAAGAAGATGGAAGGAATACACAGTCATTATACCAGAAAGAAATCGTGAATGATCAACCATTTCAAGAGGTTGCATATGAATAGGAACCAATGGTATTGAAGGGAGAAGTGGAAACTGCCTTGAAGGAATGATGAAACACAAGGGTCCAGGAATGGATGGCATACCAATAGGGGTGTTTCAACAAACAGATACAACACTGGAGGTACTCACTTGTTTATGCCAAGAGATTTGGAAAATAGCCACCTGGCCAACAAACTAGAAGAGATCCATATTAGTGCCTATAACCAAGAAACTGAATGCAGAAATTATTGAATGATATCATCAATATAACATACAAGCAAAATTTTGTTAAAGATCATTCAAAAGCTATTGCAGCAGTATATCAACAGAGTAATGTAGGAAAAATCAAGCTGGATCCAGAAGAGAGCTTAGAACCAGGAACATCATTGCTAATGTCAGATGGGTATTAGCCAAAAGCAGAGAATATCAGAAAGGTGTCTGTCTATGTTTTATTGACTATGCAAAGGCATTTGACTGTGGGGATCACAATCAATTATGGACAACATTGGGAAGAATGGGAATATCAGAGAACTTCATTTTACACATGAGGAATCTGTACATGGGCCAAGAGGCAGTTGTTCAAACAGAACAAGGAAATACTGCCTGGTTTAAAGTCAAGAAAAGTGTGCATCAGGGCTGCATCCTTCAACTGAACCTCTTCAATTTACATACTGAGCAAATAATCTAAGAAGCTGAACTTTATGAAGAAGAACACAGCATGATGATTGGAGGAAGACACATTAACAACCTGCATTTTGCACATAACACAGCTCTGCTTGTTGAAAGTGAAGAGGATTTCAAACATTTACTGATAAAGATCAAAGAACGCAGCCTTCAGTATGAATTGCACCTCAACATCAACAAATCAAAACTCCTTACAACTGGGTCTATATGTAGCCTCATGATAAATGGAGAAAAAATTAAGGTTGTTTGTTTAAAATTGTGCTGTACTTGGTTCTGTAATAAACACCCATGGAAGCAGCAGTCAAGAAATCAAAAGACACATTGCATTGGGAAAAACTGTCACAAAAGATCTCTTTAATGTGTTGAAAAGTAAAGATGTCACATTGAAGACAAAGGTGCACCTGAATCATGCCATGATATTTTCAGTTGTATCATATGGTTGTGAAAGCTGGACATTGAAAAGGGGAGACAGAAAAATTGATGTTTTTGAATTATGGTGATAGAGACAAATATTGAATATACCATGGATCGCTAAAAGAACCAACAGATCTGTTGCTCCTTGGAAGCAAGGATGGCTAGGCTGCATCTTGCTTATTTTGGATTTTCAAGAGATACCAATGCGTGGAGAAAGACATCATGTTTGGGAAAGTAGTAAGTCAATGAAAAAAAGGAAAACCCTCAACTAGATGGATTGACACAGTGGCTGTAACAATGTTCTTAAACATAAAAAAGATCATATGCCTGGCACAGAATCAGGGAGTGCTTTGATCTGTGGTACACAGGATCGCTATGAGTCAGACCCGACTCCGAAGCACCCAACAACAATACATCTGTTGGAGAAGTATCTGCCTTTCAAAAACATGACAAATCTATATTTTGTCTTGATTTTTCTCTAGCAGGTCTCATTTACCATCTCAGTTCCTAGAAAGCTCCCATGAATTTCCAACAAGGTAGGTTTTGTGGGTGTGTGATTTTGTTATTTTGTTTTGAATTATTTTGTATGCCCATTTAAAAATTAAATACCTTTTGTGTCAAGTCCTTGTGGATAAATGGAAGATGAAAACACTTTTGGAATAATAATCTGGAGATACAGAAGTTCCTGCAGTCTAGACAGAACTAATCAATTTGTCCTTCTGTGTAAATCTTCATTGTTTTGCCAATTGGAAAAGCTCAGTGGCTTCATGAGAAGCCTGAAGGCAAAGCAGTGATTGTCTGACTCCCTCCTTCCATCCTGCACTTTCTGCTCACTCAGCCCAGTAAACATTCCAACAGGCTATGGTAAATTAGTGTCAGGAACTAGCAATAAAATGTTTGCTTTCTTATGTAAATGACTATAAAAAATAATCATTTTGCCAGATCTGTTCTACAAGAGGATGTCAGCTTTTCACTGAACTATTAGCATCATTTACATTACAAAAACAACAAGCAGTTACTCAGTTTATCAGATAAGTTCTCCTGCTTTCTAAACAAACATACTAGCCACTAGTGGACTTCTTTAATTCCCCCATACCTCTCCCTGCAATTTGATGCCTTGTCTGGGCTATGAACTCACACTTCATTCGTATGGCTCAGCCTGACCTGTACATCAGGAAGAGAGCCAGTTGCTTGTGAATCTGCCAGGCTTTCTCCACCCAACCCTGTATTTTATTTTATTTCATTTCACCTCATTGCATTGCATTGCATTGCATTGCATTTGGCATTGCTGGGCATATTAGTCAAGCAACAGACAAAGTCTCTACCATTAAGGTACATCCCCCACCCACCATCCCAAACTATTCTTAAAAAAAGACAACCTTATCTTTCAAGAATCTTATATTCACCCTTTTCATTTTACTTCATCCTCCATGGAGTTCAATCACTTGGCATGTCTACTTCACTTCTTGTAAGCAAAAAAGTAGTGGCCAGGCAGCATGGGTGACTGGGGTGCCTTAGGGAAACTCTGGACAAGGTCCACGCCTATTCAACTGCTGGAGGGAAGGTATGGCTATCAATTTGCTTCACTTTCTGCATCTGGCTACTGGGGAGGGGATGGCAGTTGAGCCTGCTTGGGATGACAAGCAGTCTGCCTTTCCTTGTAACACTAAGCAACCTGGTTGTGAAAATGTCTGCTATGGTTAAGTCTTTCCTGATCTCTCATGCGCACTTTTGGGTCTTGCAGATCATATCTGTGTCTGTGCCCACACTCCTGTACCTAGCTCATGTGTTCTATGTGATGCGAAAGGAAAAGAAACTGAATGAGGAGGAAGAACTGAAAGGGGCCCAAACTGATGCACTTGTAGCAAATTGAAATCAAGAAGTTCAATTATGGTACTGAAGAGCCGGGCAAGGTGAAGATCATGGCGGGGGGATAGGGTGTTGCTGAGAACTTACCTCATCAGTATCCTCTTCAAGTCTGTCTTCCAGGTGGCCTTCTTGCTAATCCAGTGGTACATGTCTATACCTGTGAAAGAGACCCCTGCCCACATAGGGTGGACTGCTTCCTCTCTCACCCCATGGAGAACACCCTCTTCTTCATCTTATTGCTGATTGTGTCCTTGGTATCTCTGTCTCGAATATCATCGAGCTCTTCTATGTCTTCTTCAAGGGTGTTAGGGATCATGTGAAGGGAAGGAGCGATCCTTACCATTCTACTGCTGGCCCATTGAGTCCCTCAAAAGAATGCATATCTCCAAAATATGCTTATTTCAATGGCTGCTCCTCACCAACCACTCCTCTCTCACTTTAGTCTCCTCCTGGGTACAAACTGGTTACTGGTGACCAAAACAATTCCTCTTGCCACAATTACAACAAGCAAACGAGTGAGCAAAACTGGGCCAATCACAGCACAGAACAAAATCAAATGTGCCAGGCAGGAAGCACCATCTCTAACTCCCATGCTCAGCTTTTTGATTTCCCTGATGATAACCAGAATTCTAAATAAAATAAAATAAAATAAAAGTGCTGCTGGCCATGCAGCTGTTAGCCTTTGTGGACCAGCAAGCTTCTAGTACAGCCAGCAGTCGCCTAAGCAGCAGACCTCTGCCCGATGATCTGGAGATCTAGATTCAGGCTTGAGAGCATCAAGATTGTACTCAGTTGTGAAGAAGAAAAAAAGTGCTTTAGGAAGTGCCCCTTAGGTGTTAATTTTGTTCTAGTGGAAGTGGTACCCACCAGCCTTAGTCCAGAGGCTTAGAAAACAAAGACATTAGAATACCTAGGTTCTTTGGGTTATTTGGGATAGGTGAGTGGAGAGGAAGGGGATTAGGGAGGTACACATTGATATTTAATGTAGTGGATTCAAAGAAGTTAAATCCTAAATAAGAGTTGCATTAGATGATACATACATAAGGGCTTTTTATTCCCCACACTCCCCTAAGAATGGTTCTGTGTGTGCAAAGAGTGGCTGATTGTTGTTGTTGAATGCATCAAGTCAAATCTGACTCATAGTTGCCAGTACACAGTTTTCAATGGCTGAATGTTTCAGGATTCTGTTTCCAGAGTGGAGTGAGTGATAATTGTGGTTGAATACTTTTAATTTTTATTTTTCCAAGAAACTGAAATAACTTTGGCCAAGAACAAATAGTTCCTGAACATCTTATACCTTTTTTTTTTTTTTTTTTTTTTGCAGTACTGGGGGTTGAACCCAGGACCTTGCACCTGCATGCTCTGCAAGTGCTGGACCACTGAGCTGCACCCCAGCCCATTGTTTTACTTTTTGAGACAGGGTCTCACTAAATTACACAGACTGCCTCTGGTCTTGAACTTGCGATCCTGCTGCCTCCACCTCCAGAGCAGCTGGGATTACAGGCGTGAGCCACTGTGCCCAGCTGACATCTTATATCTTTTCAACAAGACAAGGAACACTGTCCTTAGGTCCCTGCTGAAACATTCCATTGCTAAGATTTGCACTTTCAAGGTAAGCTTTGTAAGTCTAACATTCCAGGTGTCAATGGTCTTATGCTACTATATTTGTTTTATTCTTCATCTCAATTATAAATTCAGACAAACGCCCACAGAAAAAGATTTTCTATGTTTTTGCAATGCATTTGCATCTCAGCTAATTCTATGTACATTCTTTTTTACATCCATCCATTTTCATCATGTTATTACCATCACTTCTTCATCATTCCTCAGCTATTATTCACATTCACTGAATGGTTTCTGTAAACATTTTTAAAACAGTTGGGATGTCATTTAACATTTTTTGAGTTAGCATTAGGGAAATAAGCCATGCCTAACATTTAACAATCACTTGTATGTGTATCTGTGTGGAAGAATGTGTTTTATTTGTCATGTATTGGTACAAGCAGATGTAGTACAAACTCACAAACACAAATTTGAAAATAGTGCATACACAGTGTTTAAATTTGAATGTTTCTCATGGATTTTGTGGTGTGTACCAACATGGTATTTACATTATATAATTCCTGCTGTGCAAATAAAGCAAATTTTTTCCCAGAATGTTTTTTTCCATGTATCCTATTATGGATACTGGTTTTGTTAATTATGATTTCTCTCTCTCTCTCTCTCTCTCTCTCTCTCTCTCTCTTTATAGAATGTAGCAGTAATGCTATTAAGTGAATGATTTCTTTTTTTCTGAAATATAGTCATTGATGCTTGCATGATAGAATTTTTGTACTGTATATAAGCATTTGTCATTAATGTGAGAGACTTACAAGAAATGCTTAGAGTGGACTATTTATTCAGTGTGCCTAAATGAATTTTGCAGTAACTGGTATTATTGGTTTTGTCTTATTATTGTTAGGTGCCATTGTGTTAGTGACCGGCTCATAGCAGCCCTATGTATGACAGAAAAAACACTATGGTCAGTGCTTCTCTGCTATTTATAGGGTTTTCAATGGATGATTGTTTTTTGGGAGAGTGGGTTGCCAGGTCCTTCTTCCAAGCCTAAAGGACCTGGTGTTCCCAGGCGGTCTCCCATCCAAGTACTAACAAGGCCTGACCCTGCTTTGCTTCCAAGCTCTAACAGGATCAGACACCATAGTGGTACAGCTACAGGCTTGTCCTACTTAAAACATATTCATTCAGAACTTGTATTCTTTCATGAGTTTGACATTTTTTTGGAGTGACCAGCAACTTTGATGTTTGCACCAAGATTTTCTTTGGAATGCAAGAGAGGTTGAAAGAAGTTTAAGTAGCACACATGTAACTTTTTATTTGAACTATATACTAAAGACATCTACCAGTTTCTTCAAATGCCTTTTTAAAACTCATCACAGACGATTGGTGAAAATGCTAAGTATCATACTTTTCTTTTTGCATACCAGGTACATAAACAGTTTTGTACAATGAAAAATACTAATTTGTCTGACATTCCATATTAAACTACTATCATGTTCAGCTTCATTATATGTAATGTAGACCAAGTCCATCAGATCATGTGTTCAGGAGAATGTTCTTTGTTCAATAAACTTTTAATTTAGTATAAAGATTTTTTAGAAAGAATCTTATATTCTTACCAACTTTCCTTCGCTATCAACTCTCAACTTTTAAAACTAGTCACATAAATGTTCAAAAATTATAAGGAAAGAGAAATGAGGGAGCTTTTATAGCTTGAATTCAGAGGCAAGGTAAAGAAATTACTTGATTGGCTACAACTAGGTATTTGCCTTATTTGAGTTTGACAGAAACTTTCTAGATGGAGATTACTTGGCAGTTTCTGATTGGTAAAGAATAAGGTTTGTTGCTTACATTGAATTGAATGAGGTTTTGTTTGGCTTACAAAACAGAAGGCAGCAGTGCTGTCTTAGCCTAATAATGTCCCAATTAATTATCTTCATAGCACTAATATGGCACTTCTGTATTCCCCTTCAGTGTTAGTTTGACCACCTACCCTAGGTTGAAAGGTGCCAGCCAGATTTAACCTCTTCAGAAAAACACGTTTATTGTTAACCTGGGCAGAGTTAGGGAGGACTACTTTGTAATGACTTGTCCATTACTCTTTGTGCCATCACTATCTCTGAAAATCTTTATCCACAAATTTGATCATTTATAGTAATGTCTTTTAGAATCAGGCCTAGGTCTTTGGTGGGGAGTTGTAGTTTAAATTGGGAGGACAGATGGAACATGTATTTGTTAATCTTCTCCTTGCTATGGCAAAGTACCCTCCAGGAACAACCTAAGGGAGGAAAGATTTATTTTAGCTCATGGCTTTAGAGGTTTCAGTCTGTCAGCCGCAGTTAGAGGCGCTGTTCTCCACCATTACTGCCTGCCTTGTGGAGCTGACCTCTACTCATGGGAGATGTCAGGTCTTTGTCTCAGTCACAGAGAAGAATTCCAGGATGATGCAGAGAATGGAGCAGAGTTTAGAGTTTATTAGATAAAGATTAAGAGATAGTACATGCTTCTGACCAAAGAGAAGGCATATAGAAACAGAGACACATTTGGGTGTATTTTACAATGGATATGTGTATGATTTGGGGGCTTTTGAAGTTACATTGCTCAGTGAGATCCTAGTAGGTGCATGGTATAGATCTACAGATAGGGAAAGAAGAATTGTTCAAATGCCCATACTGAGATAATCAAGTAAATTTTCACTGCATTTAGCCACAAGGAAATTACCTAGGCCTGTTAATTTTAATTACAGTCTATAATATGATTTTGTGAGATTCTCAGGGAAGCACAGGATTCTGTGCAGGTAATCTGCAAAGCAGTTTTCCTCTTTTGGCTGTGCTGGAATTCTCAGCAGATAAAATCCAGCCTAGAGGCAGGATACAGTAGTGCATGCCTATAATCCTCCTGATTTGGGAAGTGGAGGCAGGAGGATTGCGGGTTGGAGACCAGAGGCAGCCTAAATAAATTAGCAAGATACTGTCTCAGTTTAAAATTTAAAAAGGGGCTGGGGATGAGGGTCAGTGGCAAAGCATTTGCAAAGCATGAGGGAGGCCCTGGGTTCAGCCCACTAGTACTGCAAAAAAAGAAAAAAGAAAAAGACTAGATCCCCGGGTGAAAAACCCCTTCCTTCTCATGTCGCTCCAAATTTTCCCTCCCTTTGTACCCTGCCTCCAGTCCATCATAGAGGTTTCAGTCCATCACGGCAGAGAAGGTACAGAAGAGCAGCTCAGACCACCGTGGCCAGGAAATACCAAGAATGCCTGTGCTCTGGCTTTTTCCTTTTTCCCTTTTATTCCATCTGGGCCTCCAGTCTATGGATGGTGCCACCCACATTCAGGGTAGGTCTACTTGCCTTAGTTAATCCTCCCTGGAAACACTCAGAGATATACCCAGAGGTGTGCTTTACTAATCTCTTAGGCACTTCTCTCTGATTAACCAACATTAACCAACATTGATGGGAAGTCAACTTCCTTTAGCCATAAGATATAAATTTATCTTAAAGACCTAAAGCAAAAATAATTCTGTTGGTTTCACATAGCATGTTATTGTAGGCATGATATGGGGTAATAATTAAGTGAGTAGCTTGAAGAGACAGGTCTTGATGTAGCATATCTCCCAAAATAAATCCCTGTTTCTTTTCTCATGAATCTACAGTTTTGAGGAATGAAATTTCAAGTCATATAACTATCAGTACAGAAAAATAAGACTGACTTGGGAAAGCACCCTTTCTATCATATAAATCTAATTTATATAAATATCCTATACATGGTCAAAACACAAAAACCAAACAATACCAAGGGTAGAACTTTTATAGGACCACAGTTTAGGGCAAAATGTCCCTGAGTTTAAATAGTTCAAATAACAATGATGTAAAATTCCACGTGATAATTATTTCTGTTAAAGTTACAAAGAAAATGACTATATAATTGCTAATTTGGCATACATAAATTAACAATAAGATGTGTCACTTCTTGTAGTGACCAGCATAATGAAGTCAGGAGAGGGAAATACTTAGGTCTGTTTTGTACCCTGACATTTTTCACCTTAGGGGATTTGTAACAAATTAGATAAATGAGAATCTTTTGTTTATTTAGAGGACACTGCTGATTATCTTCTTTGCTTAAACTTCTTTGAAAGTGATGGACAGATACTCCCTTTCTTGCTTGATAACATATTTGTATCCGATTCCAAAAACTAACCAACATAAGGTAGGACAGTAACTTTTAGTAATCTCTGCTTTATCTATTGACAAGGTTCAGAATATGACATCCTAAAATGTGGAATGGGGCTAGGGTTTGGTTCAGTTGGTAGAGTGCTGCTCCACACTCTCTGAGGATCCAGGTTCAATCCTAGCACTGCAAAAACCAGAGAAGGAGCTGACAATCCATTCCTGAAGCAATCTCAAAACAGTCAGCCATTGAAATCCCTATGAGGGTCACTCTGAGTCAGACCCGACTCAACAGCACCTAACAACAAAATATGGGATCTTGGTACATCAAATATTTTAAGCTGAAAGAATCTGAGAAAGGGCAGGTGCTGAAAGAACTCTCTAACCTGTCCCTTCTCCCCTGAAGGAGGTCATAACACCCTCTTGTGCAAAGTGCTCTCTTCATAGCCACAAGAATGAAACATTCAATCTTTGAAGGTGGAGGGATGGCAAGAGGAATCTGAATGGACAGGTCTTGTTGAGTTTCCTCCCATTTACTACCTTTAGCTTGTACGTTTTGTCCTACCACATTTTCCCATGACTTTTCACTCTTCACCATACCTATCATAATAACGCTCTGGCTTTATTATTTCTTTGCATCTTCATTTCTTTATGAAGGCTTCTGTCTCACATAAAACTTATATTGAATAAATTAGTGTGCTTTTCTCATGTTAATCTATATTTTGTTAGTCTAATTTATAGGGCCCTAGCCAGGTAACCTATGGGGACAGGAGAGAAATATTTTTCCCTCTCCTGCACTGCCAACGTTCTTCAATGATAAATGTGTTTTCTAAAAAGAGAAGGAAAGTCAGGCAATAAATAATCTTTGTTAGGTAACCATCTCCCTTAGGTTTTCATTGCTGTTTGGGTTTTTGTAGTGTTGCGGGTTGAATCCAGAGTCTCTGCCACATGCTGGGAAAAGGCTCTACCACTGAGCTACACCCCAGCCCCTCCTTAGGGTTTAACCTAAAAAATCATACTTGTGTGAAGAATGTCACCAGCTCTCTAAAATGTACTGAGATCATTCTTATCTCCCCCCCCCTTTTATTATGATCTGACCTTTGAGTAGGATTTTTCCTTCTTGTAATTTTGAATCAGCTCCCTCATATGAGTGAGAACATGTGTTGTTTCTCTTTCTGAGCTCGTGTTCATTCACTCAAAATAATTTTCTCTAATTCCATCCATTTTGCTGCAAATGACCTTATTTCATTTTTCTTGATTGCTGAGTAGTATTCCATTGTGTATATATACCATAGTTTTTTTATCCATTCTTCTGTTGAAGGGCACTTTGGTTGATTCCATATCCTTGCTATTGTGAAAAGTGCTGCATTGAACATGGAAAGGCAGGTGTCTCTGTGGTATGATGACCCATCTCCCTTTGGGTAAATTCCCAATAGTGTTATAGCTGGGTATATGGTAGATCTATTTTTAGTTTTTTGAGGTACCTCCATATTGATTTCTACAGTGATGATGTCAATATAAGTGGACTAGAAATCTCATGTAATTGTTCTAACAAGATAAAAACAAAGACCACTACAGGAAAAGTTTCTATCTTAAACAGAACTGGAACCCAAGGACATATAGAAAAATACTACTAAGTAAAAGATAGAGAAGACTTAGATGGGAAACTTAGATGGGAAGGGTGGGAGGGGGGAAGCATAGGGGAGGGTAAGGGGTAACCTATATGAATAATGTT